>VYZX01019115.1:4968-27624 GCA_013401335.1 Brachypteracias leptosomus | reverse complement strand
CGCATCAGTGGTGCTTCTCCTTTGAGTAGGCTGTGGCAACAGAGGTGGTGTCTCCTCACAATAAGAACTAACATGCAATGAAAACACAGACATTTTTTTCCAAACCCATGCTAAGACTGTATTACAGATCAAAAGAAAAACTAGCAAGTCCCTCCTCAGACAGCAATCTGGGGACAGTAAACATCCTGATGGTCCAGAGGCTGAATCAAAACAGAGTAACAAACACTACAAATAATTATCATCTCTTCTGCAGAAAAAGTCAGGAAGTTTTCTGTGGAAGGTTCCCACNNNNCACAATATACAGCCACCTGAACTCACAATGCCTCCATCTCAGTGAGCTGCTTAATTCCTCAAGAAGTTCCTGACCATCCTGAAAGTTTTAACCAACAACGGGATCAGTCTGACCTCCTGGGATTGTGAAAGTCACGAGCAACTGGTGCCACTCAAGACTGGAAAAGTTAATGCCTAAATTAGGGAAGAAATTTCCCTTTCCCCTCCCTCTCTTCAGCTTGTAATAAACTGGACAAAGCAATCTGGGTACAGTGGTTCTTTTATGGTCATCCAACAGCAAACCACAAATTCCCAAGTGCACTTACAAGGAAACCAGCCAAAAATGAGCTCTGACATCCTTTAATCAAAAGTAACATTTTAACCCTGGCACAATCTGGATCTTGGCTAGAACATGGACTGGACATGAGAGCCTCTATCAGTAGCTCTCAAGAGCTAGTAAGAGATTCCTCCTACCTTGGTTGTCTCCACAGCCATCAGCTGTTCTGAACAGCTCTGAATACCACACATAACTGAACCCCTGGGAGACTAAGACAATTCACCTGGCAAGGAGTAAGGTCTTGCTAACATCATCTACATACAAGATCTGCTCTCCATTCCCACCCACTGGCTTCCTGTAGGATAAAGCATAAATTCTTATTTTCAAGGAACTAAATGTTCTGGTTTCAAGATCCCTAAAAGACTGTTTCAAGTCCTACAAGACAACCACAACCAGAGATTTAGGTGTCTAAAATAAAAGTCATTCATCTGTACAACTAAGATTTTTTTGGAGACCAGCTCTAGACAGTGCAGAGAACTCTTATAGAATCTGTAGACCATAATCATCATCTGCTTTAAATACAGAGCATTTGCATTTATTTATTCAAACCTGTCTTCTGTAACTAATTTGTCTTCTGCACCTGAATTTATACAAGCACGTTTTGTAACTAGATACAACATCAAAGCTTCCCAACCCAAACATTCCTTGGAGCACACTTCTCAAGACCAAACATGCGGCTGATGTTTGTCACAACCCATAACATGCCCCTGTAAATCATCCACCTGTCCAGTGAAGCTGAGCACCCACAGGCTCCCAGCAGGAGCCCTGACAGAGCAATATGCTGCTACCATCTTCTGCTGCATCTGTAGCCATCAGTCTCCAGCAGAATTTTTAACACACAACTTGAATTTTACAATTGAGAAGCCAGAGTTGGACTGAACAACACACACCAGTGGCACTGCCAAGAAAACCTGGAACTGCAGAGCAACAGCAACAGAAGATCCTGTTACTGATGCATTTCTTCTCCCTCCTCCTGGTGATGTTCAGAGCTTTTTCCCCACCTCACAGAGCTTTCTCTCAAATTATTTCTTCCCACTAACAAGTTTCATTATTCCTCCAGTGCAAGCCTGCTGAGAGCTCTCACTGCAGTCAGGTTCTTAGATGACTGATGGTTCTACCTATTTTAGGGGTAGAATATGCCCAGATCTATCTCCTTAAGAGCAAACAGGCAATCTTCACATTGCCTCAGAACTACACCCACAACTTCCCATGCATAAATACCTGACTGGAGAAAATCTGGTTCACTAAAAGCCACAGCTGGTCAAGACACTGAAAATACAGGACTCAGCAGCTCAACACTTCATTTAAAAACTGTCTCCAAACCTACATTTTGGTGTCAACTCGTGTTCAGTGACATTCTCATTTCACAGAAGGGACCAGTTTTAGCAAGCTGCAATAAAAGAACTGAAATCAGGAAGAATTAAGCAGCACTATGAAACAAGCATTACCAGGAATCTTTCCTCCTTCTCGAGCCAACGCTGGTCTTCTTCCATCTCTTGTTGTTGTCGTATCAACCTCTCCTCCATGAGATGTGTGGGTAGAACCTGCCCCATCCCTCTTATGTCCAAAGTGCCTGAATCCTACGAAACAGAGTAAGTTTATTCAGTCTCACAACAACTAAAAATCCATATAAACAGCTGCAAGAACTTACAGATTGTAGAAGAGTAGATTTTTAAAAGCTCAAATACACAAGAGCAGTCAAGCAGAGTTCCTTCAACTCTGCATGAACTGAAGCAGGACATTAGAAGAAACTCTTTCCAACTATGAACACTTATCTGTCTTGCTCCTAATCACTGGAATCAAAAAGATTTGAAAAATTCTGTTTTGTTTTTCAGCAACGTTTTAACTTCATGTATTGCACTTCATTTAACTTGGGCAACAAAACCAGATTTATCAATTTTGTTTTCTTGGTCTTGAGCAACAATGTAACCAGCCAGTTGTTAAAACCTTTAAAATACATTTTTACCCCAAACAAAAATGCTTTTCAAGTTTTAGCTGACACTTGCAAAGCATGTCACAAAAACATTTTTAATGGATTTTGAACAGATTTTTATGCATGTCTTCAGCTATGGATACTCTGTATAACCCATCCCACTGCTCTCTGGAAATTGGTAGCAAGTAGTGGATAAACTGGTATTTTTATAAAAGCCAAGGGGAGTTCGGTAACAAACTTCACAGATGGTTTTCAGGTAATCAACTTCCCAATCTTTTGTGAAAACTTTGGCTGTAATTTAGTATTACCACATGCAAAGCATTCATATGCTTCCACCAACACTTTAGTCAACATAAACTGAATTGTCTCTAGAGTTTGAAGTTATCATTTAAATGTTTATCAGAGGCACGGGGAATAGAGCATTGGTTAGAGAGGAAACAAGAAGCTGCACAAAGGGAATCTTCGTGGGAGGATAAAATGGAATGAAAAGTATGAAACACTGGAGGAAAACAGGAAAAAAAAAGATGGAAGGTTAAAGAGGGAATGAATTTGATGTTCTGTGCAGCAGCTCTGTGCAATCACAAGAGGCAGAAAAGCACCTCACAGGAACCCTCTGAAGCAGCTTTGCAGAACATTTCATCTTCTGTTCTGGGTAAGTTCCAGAGAAGCCTCAGCCACTTCAGCTGCACTGGAAACCTCCCAAGGGAAGTATTTTTAAACAGTAATGATATTACTGATGTTTACATGAATGTTCCCATCTCTATTAACAGCAATGAGTTTCAGTGAAGCCTTCTTTTAACAAATATTTTGTATTTGCTACCACTCAGATAAGATAATAAATAGTAATAACCTCATCAGGAATTTGTGCAGAATACACTTCATGGCCAACCTCACCCAGGACAATTTGTTTCATAAAGAACAGAACTCAGTCGACTCCCACCCCACTGCAGTAAGGCAACTTAAAAAATAATAGAGAAACACTTGATTTTCCTACAGTAACCTCCAGATGTACCTAAATCATAGAAAAGTGTATTTACTGCACAGAGCACAACAGTATCAGTGTCAGCTCATGATACCTCCACGTTTGGTTGCCACACTGATATCTCCTGAGGTCGATGATTCCAGGAATCTGTTTGATCCAAGAGAGAAGCCTGTCCAGGATAGATGCTGCCTGCCATGGCTGGTATCCCGTGGGAGCCAGGGTAGCCAGACACCTTTGGGATTTAAAAAAAACAAAGAAGAAAAAAAGAGTTAAGTAAGATCTATACTTCTGCATAATTAAGAGCTCCTCCCACCAAGGGAGCAAATACGACAGCACAGAAATGACTCAATTCAAGCAGTCACAGAGGGAGGAGGTGAAGCAACATCAAAAGAAGGAAGCTAAGCCAAAGGATGACAGAAATTCTCTTTTTTAAGTCTCTGAGGATGCCTGTCATAAGATAACCCTGACTACTTGAGGATAACTATAATATATAAATATAACTCCTAATTTTGAGGATAACTGTAACGATTTGAGGATGCTTATCAAAAGGGCAGCATTAGAAAGTAGGTTTTAACCTCTGCAGCCAAGATCAAAGCCCTTTGATGAGCAAAATTAAATGTATTGATATGTCTGTAAGAGCTAAACTCACAGAGCTCATATTCACATTAACAGGAGCCTGCAAACATCACCCTCCAGAGCCACATAAAACACACAGTGTATGTTACAAGCTTAAGTCTTGACTGACAGTGTTAATTAGTGGACTCAGCTGCATGGCCTGAGAACTTCTCCCCAGGAAAATCAAAGTTGAAGTCTGAAGTTCTCATTAAAACAATGAAAATCTTCCACTCTCCATGGAAAAAAAAAAATCTTGACTGAGGCTGCTGTGTATGGCTGTAGCTTTGAACAAACCCAAGGATGCTCTAAGTATTTCACAACAAACTTGTGTTTCAAATTTCTTCAGCAGTGTTAGGAAGCAAAGCAAAACCTGTGAGTATCTGATGTGGTAGATATAAAGGTGGGTATCAGCCAGCAGAAAATAAAAATGTTTCTGAGAAACATCAGGGAGCAGAGCATCAATAAACCCAAGGAAAGTCCACCAGTTAATGCTGTTTTATAAGGTGAGTAATTTAATTGCAGCACCACTGTTAACATGAACATCATATTCTTTCAATAAATATAATTTGACTATCAGAGCAACTATTTTCATATCTGGAGTGAGCCCACCAGGGTCAATTCAGGGTTTGTTCTGATGTACAACAAAAAACATTTACCAGAATTCAGTGAAACTCAAGCACGTAAAAAAATGATTTAATCCCACCAGCTGCAACCAAGTTACAAACCCCATACTTGAAAAATTACATATAAAGTGTTAAATGCAATACCTGGTAATGATTTGGCTGTACCATATGCTGTGGACTTGGATAAAACCCTTCACTGGACCTGGGACTGGGATATCCAGGCCTACTGGGCTGTAAATGTAAAGGAATTTTTAGACTCTTTAGAAACAGCAAATTAAAAGCAGAAAATTACTCTTTGATGAGACAAACATTTACAGGTGGTGCATTGCAAAAACGAGCTCAAAAAAACATCTGAAAGAAATATTCTAAAACATCTTAAACAACTAAAATTAAGTTTTCCTCCATTTTTCCTTGGAAATGGAAGCAGCTGAATTGTTTGCTACGTACATCAATAAATAATGCTTGGGAATTCTTTGTGCATATTTAATTGCTCACACTAAATGACCTGCTCTGGGCTGTTTAGAGAGGATATCAACCAATATAATTCTTAAATCAACTTTCCAAGTGCAAACACAGCATTGTTTCATAGTTCATGACCTGCACTACATAAAGCTTTGCTCTTAATTTGTTGCTTTTGTGACTGTAACCAAAAATAAATTCTTTTCCTTCAGCCTGAATACAAATTAAACTAGTTTGTTCAGCCTGAGTGTTTCCATGTGTTATTCTGAGGGCTAAAGTTAGTTCTGGTAATTAACTTTCCATATATATTTAACAGCTAATTGTCTCAACATGGAAGGTGCTTTTGATCATATTCTGAACTCCATGGTTGCTTCATTATCCATGTTTTGTTTTGCATCCCATTCCCAGCCAGGAAAAAATGGGACAGAATAAGCTCCTATCAGAAAGGAGAGCTGAAAAACAGCCATCAAGAGCTTTTATCTGACTATTTTGCTTTATCCCTTCTTCAGGAGAAGGGCAACACTTGACATGTAAACCAACAAGATGGATAATCACAAAAAGTCACCAGAAATTCAGACAGAACTATGACAAAAAACTGCCTGAAAAGGAGCCTGGTGTTCTGCACACGTTGAACAGATCATCAATTTCACACTACTGAAAGAAATCATCTTGGAAAATGTTGCTCAGAACAACATAATTTTAACTTCCAAGCAGAAGTGTTCTGTTATTTTGCAAGATTAACCTCCAAAGGTGTATTTGAGGTGGTGTTTCTGATGAGAACAGTGGTGCTGGGTGGTTTAGATGGAGGAAAATCAACCAAGGAGGGGGGAACACCACCCAAACCTTCTCATTCTGCAAATGGGCTCCTTCAGTCCTTCTGGTAGTTAGAGGTGACCACCACATTTCTTTAGAGATTGCAGAATTTTATCATCACTTCATTAAAAATGTCATTATCTTTCTGCAGTAGGATATTTTCTGTCTTAGGTGTCTAACAGAAATCACTGTAAGATACAATTAATTCCACAGTACAAACTGTGATACCTGTGAATTATTTGAGAATGTGTAGCAGTTTAGGGCTATAAATAAAATGAAGACCTGAATCTCCTATACTGAGTTGTTCGAAGAAAAAAAATCAGTTGTCATCATTAGAAAATTAGATAATAACTTTAGAGATACTTAAAATCTCCTATCTATGAAATTCAACTTGTTCCAGTCTCATTAGTATGCACATCTGTATTTTACAGAAAAATACTGTATTAAAAACCTAACCAACAACCTCATTGTGAGGACATATAGAACCCCTCCGAAAAGATATTGCAGAGATAGAATTAATTTCAATCTTAACACATATTTTGTCAAGAGTTGCAGCTTATACATCACACCCAAGGATCTAATGGTGATAATTTCTAATACAGTGCAGCTCATGTGTTAGTAAAAGCTATTTATTCTATCTGGATTAGCCCCAAAGCTTCAAGACTACACAAATTCTTCAAACAAGGTCGTAGAAATTAAGTTATTGTTCCAATTTCTGCAGTTTATATGCTTCTGTAACTCAGAACATCATCTGTTTATATATACACCAAATCCCACTGGTTAATTTCAGATGACTAAACCAGTTAACGGCCAGTTTGCTGGTTTTAGTTTTGAAATAAAAGCAACAATTCCACTGCTCATATTTCTTGCTTGCCATAAAGCAATCAAAGTGCAGAGCCAAGCTCAGAAAACTATCACACGACAACCCCTGATTTTCTGTCCAGAATAAGGGAAGTGCAATGAGTTGATTTCTATTCTCTCATGGATGTGCTATAAATAAATCTGATGCTGGTCTGAGAACTCACTAGCTAACATTTCATAGGAGTGCTACAAGAAAGAAGAAAAGGCCAAGAAACAATGTTGTGGAAACTCTGATAGTCTTCTACAAGTCAAACAACAAGAAACAGAACATTGTTAGTGTGATATTAGAGCATGGAGAAGCTCTAACAGCTCAAGCAGAGCTGGGTCATTTCAGGCAAGTACTGGCAGATGATGACAGAATTGGCCAGAATCTCATTGTCTGAACGAACCCATCAAAGAAGGCTTTGAAGAAATAAATTGAATAAAAAGCAGTTTGTTTTTGTTTTTTTTTTAAACACACATAATTTGTAGTCTTAGCTACCTTGGGAGGAGCTTCATCTGATCCTCCTGAGTCCCAGGACACCGTGACTTGTCGCCTGGATTCCATTCTCATTCGTTCTTCTTGCTGCAGCTTCTCTTCCTCCAGTATTGTGCTAAGAAAAACAGCATATTTAAGTAAAACTCCAGTTCAATGTCTGACAAACCTCTCCCCAGAGCTCTCACATTTCTCAGACTAATGACTGAACACTGAAACATGAATTTCTCTTACTTAAATTGGTTAAGTTTCTGAAAACCAGTACCAGGAAGAAACAATTCTGTAGCATTACTGGTGTGCTTTTAGCAACAGCAGCAGCACAGAGGTTTGACAAAGCCGTGGTTGATCCTGCACAAACATTTTCTTGCATGGTAGCAGTTCTTCCGATGTGTCATTACACAGAGAAATCCTCAAAGACAATAAATCAAGCACTTACTTGCATGAAAACTTATTTTGCACAAGAAAATATTCTACTGAATTACTGCAAAGGTTGAAAACAAGCAGAAAATGTTCTTTAGTGGAACTCATCAGAGCTGTGGATCGCTGGGATCTTTTTCTTTTTTAAACAAAGCAGTGAAAAAGCAGTTTAAATACTATGCCTTCAGCCCTTACATTTCAGCCTGACCAGGAACACATTGAAGCAAACTCAATCAGCACAACAGAAATATCTGACATTATTCACACAGCTTCTAAACATTCAGGTCAAAAGGCTCCATTTCTAACAAAGTACAAGGCAGCAGTAAAACTAGTTTGCTACTTACCACTGTTCTGACTATTAAAAAGACTGTTTGAAGCTCAACGTGATCCTGCTGCCCCCACAGCAGCCTCCTCCCCGTTCTGCTATGTGGATTATTAATGTTGGATATTTGCCATTTGAAAAAATACTCCGAAGGAAGCTTTGAAATAGGGAGCTGCAAATTCGCCGTGAGCCGCGCGCTACGCGGAGAGCCCGGAGATGTGAGGAGGGCAGATCATTTCCATATCGCTATCCCCAGCCCCGGGATAATCCCCTAAAGGAGCTATTCCAGCTTCTTTATCACTCCAGAGTTTCCAGAAACAAAGCTCGGTTCTGAGTTTCTAATCTCCTGCTCAGTCTGCTGAATAACCACCCCGAATTACTCATGCAGGGGATGAGATCAACTACAGCAATCTGTTCTAATCTTGGAACTTAACTGCTTAGCTCAAGAATAAATTCCTGCTTGGTTGGAGACGAGAACTTTGCTTTTCCTTACTCAGCCAAAACCCAAATCTCTGCCACTTCTGAGAAACAGAGAAGTCATCTCGTCTCACTGCAGCTAACCCCAGAGTTTCTAAGCATTGCTGCAATTTCAATCCATCACTGCTGAAGTAACACCAAGAATGAGGAATGAAAACAAAACCAAACAAGTTACTTGCAAAAGTCACCCTGATAAAACTACCATGGGAACACAGCTACGGAGGGAACTAAAAAGAGAAAATCTTTCTATTTTAGCTCTCTCTTCCTTCAGAATAAGGAAAATGCAGTATTTCCTACTTGAACACATGAAGAGCTAGCAAAAAACCACTGTTTTAAAGCTAGGTCACACTTCTGATACTCAGCATAAACTTTTATGTAGCACGAGAGATGAGCCAACATCCTCAGCCATGAACCACGATTATCATCTTTTAAGAAATACCTCAAGATTTAAAAATCCCACCACAAAATGCACCCAGTCACTGCACAAACAAAACGCAGATTTTTAGCAAAGCTGTTGATAGAGCAGCTGCTCTCATCCGAGCAACAGGATGGAACAGGAGCTGGCTGAAAGGAGCTGACTAAATTTAGAGATGGCTTATTGGCAATGTGGGGCCATGAGTTTCTTTGTCACAGCCCAGCCCTGGTTTTCCATAAACCAGAATCAAACACCCAACATGTCTCTGCCTTGCCACCAACACCACTTATCGCTGGTATCACGATATGACACGACACCATTAACTTCAATCCCATCACTGGAAATGACCAATTTCTACCAAAATGACTTGTTTTTCATCACACAGGCTCAGCTTTTTGCCTTCCAACTCTAATCCATCCCACCCTGCCCTTGTGCTGCCCGTGCCACCAGGAGGTCCTCTCCACAGCAACCCAGTAAGTAGCTGGTCAAAGGCTGACCAGCTGCAGAATTTGTACTGGGATGCCCTTGAGTGCTGCTGATAAGAATATAAAATAGAAATGCCTCTGAGAAGCATTACTCAAAAAACCAGACAGAATATAAATGACTCACAGAACCATCTTTGTTTTTTCAAAGGGGAGCCCAAGCCTTGACCGGAGTGAGAACGTGCCAAGAGAGATTTCTGACCTTTCCTCAGAGCAGCTGCTCGAGTGCTCTGAACAGTTTATTAGAATCTGCAGAAGGTCAGCAAAGTCACATCTAGACATATTTTCCCAAACTGCACATATTTTTAACTGCAAGGAGGAGCAAGCAGAGCAGGCTTTCTATTTGGATGATTTCTCCAGCAGATCCTGAGGTAGCACAGACAAATGTAACCTATCTTCTTGGCTAGGTTAAGGCTGATGAAATATCTACACTATTAAATGTTTGCTTAACTGACAGACTTACCTCATTTACAAAGACTATTTTTACTGAAATTGGCCTGGGACATTGAAAAGGAAACATCTGCTGTGAGCTCTGGATTATCTGAAATATTAAAATGTATCCTCACATCTCAAAAGGCAAAGCAACACCAGAGTTTGCTGCTCTGGTGGTGCAGGAACCTACAGGAAAGGCTGATCCTGAACAAGCAGCTTCTTCTTTCTCTCTCTGTTGTCTCCAGCCATCAGAAATGCAAAGCTGGATGCATTTTTTTCACGTAGTTATTTTTTTACAGACATATTTTCACACACTGCCCTTATTTAAAAGCACTTTCAAGTGGATTACAGATTATTCCTAATGGCATCTGTCAAAGAGCAAAAGGCTAATGAAGCATCTTGCAGCCTCCACCATGTATTTCAAGTTTTTGCTAAATATTTTTTTGGCAAGATGCCATGAAAGGAGAGGACTCAGACTGCCCTCACTCTTACCAGTTGTGTTTCTTTTATTTCTAAGCAACATTTCAGGACCCACATCAAACGCAGTCACAAAAACCTCAAGTCCAGCTCTCAGCAGTTCATTATCTCACTGTTGTCAAAAAAACAGACTTGAAAAGGATGAATTAGTTTTTTCTGTAATTCTTTTTAGAGCTGTACTTAATGTGACCTGCAGCATTAGGATGCTAGTGGGGTCATCCACTGGTAAAACCTGTGCTGCTTCATCACTGATCAGAGGACCGGAATGTTACCTCCCTGCTGTGATAAAGACACAACTGCTGCTTATTTTGCTATTTTTAGGGGAAATAGTTAGTGACAGGTGCTTGAAACAAAATTCATTCCATGATGCAGTGAACATGTCATGCAATTACATTGATCTGAAAACTCCTAATTAAAATCCAAGTTAAATTCCAATGCAAACCCCAGTTTTAACAGGAAAACCAACCAAAGGGACACCCAGGGCAAGCATGAGCCTGGGAGCTGACTCAGAAGAAAGCCTGGGAGTATTTTTGGGCTACATCAGCAAGACAGACCTACAGCACACTGAACATAGCACAGAATGAATGAAATTTAATAATACACACATGTATGACATAGTCTATGGTTATAGTGAGTGGACAAATATGGTATAGTAAGTGTATGGCTCTAGTAAGTGGCTAGGAGTCATTCTGAGGAGAAATGCTGTACAAGTGATATTGCAGGATGTGGGTACATTGAGCACTTTGCAAAGGGCCTTTTATATTATTTATTATGTAGCTTAAGACTGAAAATGTCTTCTACACAAAAATCAGCAAGGCAACACATGCTTCCTGATCCAAATATCCCAAATTCCAATTCTGGCCTGGCCAGAGTGTGAATTGCAGGAGTAGCTGAGTAGCACATCTCACTGTCCTGACTTATCCTCACCTCTGCACACACACTCTGTGACCTAGGATGCAAGAAGGAATTAAAACTGAAAATCCACAATCCATCCATGTGTTTCTGTGCTTGCTGGGAAGCCTCACCCACCCCTATCCACTTTGGATATTATATCCACAAATGCTATAGAATATCCAGCCTTATTACTACCCTAACAATACTACATAAATGCTAGAGAAATCAGCATCTTTGCGTTGCACAAGCAGCTGCAGATAAAGTTTGTGTGAAGCAGATGTCACTAGGAAATGGGAAAAGCATCAAATAACAAACAGAGAACACATGAAGTGCTTATGCTCCCATCAGTGCTATTTCAGATGCAGCAAAGATGTTTTTTCCCAAAGCCATGGACTTTTTCTCATTAAAGCAGAGAGGAACGTGGCAGTGAGGTATCACTGGCTTCCAGCAGACAAGGAGCCTGCTCTCAAGCTTGAGAAGACTTCCCTGGATGGGATCCAGAACAAGCAGCAGCACCACCACAAAGAAAAGGCCACCAGGGAAATGGCTTGTTTTTGCAAGTTCATGGGAATTTGAGTTTTGAAACACTCTCTTTCCTAGCTGCCTGAGATTGCCTCATCATAGGGGAATTGGAAACCTTGCCAACCAGAGGCTGACTCTGTGAGCAGTGCAAAGAAGCCCTAAGAACAACTGTGCTGCCCAGCTTCCAGGAGATAAAGCTGATCAGTCTGGAGAGGCAGAAAACTTTCTGCTTTGGTGAGAATAGAAACTGGATTTTAAGGCTGCTGCGGCCTTAGGAGAGAGATTGTCCTCTAAACAATGCCTCAAATCCCCTTGGTGCATTTTTCATCTAGAACTAGAGAATTGTTTAGGTTGGGGGGTCTGGAGTCCAACCTCGTGATAAAGCTGGGCATGGAGAAACCAGGTTGACTGGAGCCTTTTCCAGTCCAGGTTTGAAAGTCTCCCAGCATGGAAATTCCAGAGTCAGTCTGGGTGACATGTTTCTGGGTGACATACCCACGCATACTGGGAAATGTTTTGATTCCAGCAATATAGTTTCATATCCTACATTTATTTCACCCTCAACACAATTACTTTCATTTTAGATTTACTCATCCTCTTCCCTTGCCGGTGAGATGCTTTCCCTGCCTGAGTTTACACACCAGAGTCATCTCTTAGTCACATTTTTTCAGGGCTTCATTCTCCCCCATGCCAGTCAGCTGTAAATTATCAGTATGATCTGACTGCAAATCAAAAAGAATCCTATTCTTCCAGAGCCAAAAAAAAGAAAAAGCAAGTGAATTGCCAATTTTTCACCTATTACCCAAATCACCCAACTGTGGCATAGCTTCCCCTTGCAATCCCTCCCCAGCCCAACCATCCCTCCCTTTGTGGTTAACTCCACAGAGCAGGAGGATGAGAAGTTACTGGTGAGAAGGGCTACATCTTCCCCTAGCTATGTAAATTATTAGTCTATGCAGGAGCTCCCAAAGAAACAGATGGTGGAAACTTATGAAATGTTAAGAAAGAGGAAAAAAACTTAAAGGTAGCTAAGTTATCTATAGAGCAACTCTGAAACAGCATCATAATTATATTAAAATTGTGCCTTAGTTTAAGCACCTATGAATTATCTTGCACCCAGTGACAGCACATAACGATGTTATGAAAATAAAACATGCCAAAGTACTGCTTGAAAGAAGATGTAAGATGAAACTCAGGAATTTGGGAATGAATCACAACAAATGCAGGAGCTGATTTACACTGTACAATACCTACAATAGTGTTCAAAGCTTATGACTTAGGCAAAATAGATACTGAGCACTCATAAAATCCCAAAGCTGTTCACAAATATGAAATGTGTCCGTACAACATCTCAGTGATGTTTTAAAGCTTAAATTTCACTCCCATTTTGTGGAAGGTGAAATGGAGATATGGACAGTGGAACAAATAATTGCAGAATAAACCAAGATGTGAATTTAGACTGGTCTCAAAAGTGTGTGCTCACATTTATTCCAAGATAAAGCATAAGGTTTACAAAGGGCAAAAGGAATTTCTAGCTGATGCTGCACTTATTGCAGGCTCCACAAGTGCCACAGACACGGTGCTGCAGGGCAAAGACTGTGCTACAGATGTTATGAAAATAACCTTCAACAGCACTCACCTGGTGGTTCGTTTATTTAAGAAAGGAAACATTTCTATCCTGAAATTGTCCACTGCATGTTTGACTAGTTAGTAACTCTCAATTCTTTCTACTCCCCTCCCAAAGGATTGAAATTATAAACAAATTGCGAGTAAAATCTGGAGGTTTTCTTGGGAAAGAAAGAAGGTGATTCATATTTCCAGTTATTTTAATTTACTGCCTAGTCTTATTTTCTCCAACAGATAAAAGTCCAGATTTTCAAATGAGCAGCAACAACTTGGCTGTCTGAAGATAAAACTTTATACACTATTATCTCATAGTATCCACAGAAAGAAAATATTGTAACAGAAGACAGAGCAAGGAACAAGGAAATGACCTTTCAGGAGTAAAACCCTACCTGAGTTGTGCTTTAAGTTCAGTAAACCTGGGTCGTCTGCTGGGGTCGTAGGCCCAGCACTTGGTCATAAGGCTGTAGAGGGTGGGAGGGCAGTTTGGAGGCATTGGGAGCCGCTCACCGTTCTCAATCCGCCCAATCACATCATTGTTCTTCACTCCCTGGAAGGGCTTTACCCCGTGCATTAGGATCTCCCACATGCACACACCTGAGAAACACACACAAAAAGATTGGCCCTGGTGTGAGCAAGCAACAAAAAGAAACAAGCCCTGATTTTGTACAGCCAAACAAAGCAGTTCTGCTGAAACCTGTGGCTAGGGAAGCAGTTTGGACTTACCGTGGATGTGCTGCAGGATCAACCCTAACTACTGATGAGGAAGGTTGACCAGGGACTGGCTCACACTTAATTACCTTCTACCTGTTGTAAACCAGAACGGTTCCTCATATTCAAATCTACTCCCCTATGAGGAAGAATGAGCTGTGCTTGCTTTTCCCTTTGACTAATTCCAACTGGCTTGTTCCAACACATCGAGCATATTTCAACTTTGAGGGTGTTTTAATGCTGGCATTGATCCTGTTTTTGGTTTTTGTGCTGAAACTATGTAATAAAACAGTTTCTGTTGAAACTGTGTTAAAAGCACAAAGGGAAAAATGGTCTGTCAGTTTAGGATTGGCCAGAATGTTCCATAGACTTCATTCTTCTAACTCTGACTGCACTAGATTTTTCTTCAGGCTATTATAAACCTGCTAAAATTCACACACCCTTCACTTAAAAACATTCAGATTTTATTTTGTAAAGAGGGTGAACTCTTACTTGCCTGTCCTGCTCTTATTTCAAGTCTCATCATCTTTGCTCCTTTACAAGGTATCTTTGTTCTGTCTGTCAAGACCAGCAGTCTCAACCAGTTTGAGCACATAATCAGATTCAAACAAAAACTTGCATATTTAGGAAAAAAGATAGAGGCTTCAGGATAATCCCATATATCCTTACTTTTACTCAGCTATTTTTCAAGCTATCAGGAGCTATGAAAGACAAATTAATGGAAATGTAGCATGAAAGAGCTGGAAGCAGAACATCCTATGCAATAAGCAAGGAAGAAGGCGTAGCACCATAAATGAAAAAGTGAAAATATAAAATAGAAGCAGCAAATAACAATAGCGTAACAAGAAAAAATCAGATGGAAAAACAACTGTAAAAAAAAAAAAATCACCTCTGTTATGACTATGACCTAATTTCCTTGTACCTTAATTTCTGTCAGCTCCTTACTGGGGTGAAAAGGCACGTAAAACTTTAGACTTCCCGAGAAGAAAAAGGAAAGGAAAACACAGAGATGGAAAATGAGCTGGAAGAAACTGGATTTTCAGAAAGTACAGTGAAAATAGTGCCAGATATCTGGAAATTATTCTGTTATAGTAGTTCAAATGAAATATGGAAATGCTCCCACAGACACATGTGGTGTTCACTTACCAAACATCCAGACGTCGCTCGCTGAGGTAAACCGTCGGAAGTTGATTGACTCTGGAGCCATCCATTTGATGGGTAATTTTCCTTTGGAAGCTACAGGGAAGGCAAGACAAGGCAGGTTGTTATTCCCACCACTGAGCTCAAACATTGCCTTTGCTCCCAGGGAAATGATTTAGAGGGAAAGCCCATCTCTGGTGAAGCATGGTAAATTTTATACAAGATATTTCTGCACCATCTGACCAGTTCTGCTCAGCCCTCTCTGTCCCTAAATATTCAGACTGATCAAAGTCCTTCAAGTTTTAAGTTAATCCTTATTTCAAGATGCAGTTAAGAAGGAACCAGCATCAAATCTGAAAACAAACTGTGACAAGATCTCAGCAAGGGAGTAGGTGTTTTTAAATGATTCATAAAAAAGGGTAGGTTGTTTGGCCTTACATAGAAAAAACAAACAAAAAACAAAATAACACCCCAAACCTCCCAATAAAGCCTCAACAACAAACTCCAAAAGCACAACAAGAAATGATCATGTCAAATTTATTCCCCTCTCCTCTCAGCAATTAAAATGATATGTAGCTCCCAGTGATACGAGACAAATGAAAAGAAGAAACATAACAGTGTAAGGGGACAGATAAAGGATATTTTAAAATATGTGACCAAAACATATTGAAGACCAGATTTATAAATACATGATTTCATAATATACATCAGATTTTAAGTGCTACTGTTTGGTACCCTACACACAATCTCTATTCTCCTGCTGTATTTCCCATCTATCAGGCAGTGCAGGACATCTCAGAGTGCTACAGCCACTTAAGATCATTATTCCATCCAAAATGGGGGGAAAAATAGGCTTACAAGACATTTTTGTACAGAATCTCCTTAGTCCAGTGGCATCTGAAGTATGTGGCAGCACAAACTCAAAATTTCTCTGTAGATAACCTTCACTTATTGTAAGCCACCTATATTATGCCATGAATAATATCTCAAACAGATCTCAAATGTGGATAATATTCTGAAAATCCTGAAGAAACAACTATAAGCTTGTCATCAAAAGTAGAAATCTACCTACACGTGAATTACTTTACATAACTTAAATTAGACCTTGTGATTCTTCTTAAGCATACACGTACTGTCATCTATTAAATTGTTGAATAGTTTGCCTTTTTCTACAACATCTAAACCAAGAATATCTGGTGAATTCATCTGGACAACTCAGTATTGTGAGGAGCAGCTGTGTTCTAACTGGAAGGACCCAGAGCATCACCTCACCTTTATAGTAAGTACTGTCTTCCATGTATCGGGATAAACCAAAGTCACCCAATTTCACGCAGTCAGTGGCAGATACCAGCACGTTTCTAGCAGCAATATCCCTGCCAAACAGAGGAGACATTATCTGAAGCCATTTAAAAACTTAAAAGTGGTGAAATATGATTTCAAAAAAAATTTATTAAAACCCAGAGGTATTAAACACCTTTGAGAGGACTCTAGTTTTTTAGTCAGTGTTTGGCAACCTGCCTTGAGTCCGTTGATCCTGGATCTCAGTGGGCTTGACAAAGTATTGACAGGTCTAGGGATGAGGGAGATGCTGGACAAAGGTTGGACTTGATGATCCTAGAGGTCCTTTCCAACCTAAATGATTCTATGATTCTATACCTGAGCAGGGAAATAAGTGCAGCAAACCAAGTGATATCACTTGTGCCCATTTCAGTATGGTATGAATAAGCTGTATTTTAAAATTTTACTGCTAGGGTTAAAATAAAGAGCTAAAATTCAATTATCTATAACAACCATAAGGGTCTACTATTTACAGGTTTTTTAATAGACATACCTATGTATGTATACATACCCAATACACATGTAAGTGTATATACAACACATAAATAGAATTTGAATCAAAGTATTTAAAAAAACCCAAAATGCTCAAGGTAAAAATGAAATGGCACGTGAGAATTGTGAACTTTTCACTGCCTACAGTAAGACCACAGAATTGCCTAGATTGCAAAAAGACCTTTAAGATCATTGAGTCCAATCATTAACCCAACACTGACGAGTCCTCAACTAAACCATATCCCCAAGCACTATATGTCTATGTCTAAGTCTTTTCTCTCTAGAAGGACATCTTCAAATTCAGGAATAAAATCCAAAACCTAGGAGGATATATAGGTTTGCCTTCTAGTTAAGCAAGTACTTGTATTTTGGAAATATTTTGTTTCCCCCAGTCTTTACTTAAGAAGTTGGCTGGCCCTTGTTTTGCTTTTCTGTCTTTGGAAGGTTACAGGTGATCTGCAGCTTTAAAAAATATTGTAGCCACACAGCAGCAATTCAGCTGAAATCTGTTCTGATTAAAATGCAGCATCATCCCTGAGTCAATCTGAACTGGACCAGCAGGTGTCACCCTTGAAAAAGATCTCATTTTAGTGGCAGCATGAAAAAATGAGAACCTAAGGTGAAGACTGACATAGAATCATAGAATCATTAAGGCTGGAAAAGATCTCTAAGATCATTAAGTCCAACCATCAACCCAACACGACCATGACATAAAACAGGTAAGTGGGTTTCAGAAGGTTCAAAGCAAGTAAAAAATCAGGCCATCTAGGGCACCTTGTATTCCTCAAAATTTCAAGTAGTTACATATTAAAATATACATGTACATATATATACATATTTTTATGAAATCTTACCTATGTACAAATCTTTTGCTCTCTAAGTAGGCAAGTGCTGTGCTAAGCTGGTAAGCGTAGAGTATCAGAGAGGCCAGATCCAAGCTGTATTTTCTTACTTGCAAAAACGATCTCAACTTTGTGCACAAAGAAGGAAAGAAAGGAAAGAAGTTAGGACAAAAAAAAATAACAAATTTGAACAGGGCACATCTCAAATGGTGAAGTTTACATGAGTATCAGGGTACGCCTTCCCTGAGGAACAGATGAGAAAAGAAAATCACTTGCCATGAAGAAATTTGACTCTGGGTTAAATTCAAGCATTTTTTTCTACGTGAAAACCATTAGTCAAACAAAAAGTAAAATAATTGTGCATTGCTTTCAGGCTCCTTTTGAGGGCAGAAC
Organism: Brachypteracias leptosomus; assembly: GCA_013401335.1. Classification (NCBI taxonomy): domain Eukaryota; kingdom Metazoa; phylum Chordata; class Aves; order Coraciiformes; family Brachypteraciidae; genus Brachypteracias; species Brachypteracias leptosomus. Next base: position 9,279 of record VYZX01019115.1, on the reverse strand, counting down.
ATGTACTGCTGCTGGTCCATGGTACTCCTGGACTTTCCCTGCACTCTTCCCTTAAGAACTACACGCAGTTTTGGCTTAAATTATTTTAGATGAAACAGTATGTGGCCAATCCAAACACCAAGTACATCAGTATTGTTTTGGAAGCATTAATTTTAATCTACATTTGCTAAAACAACTGGATTTAGCTCAATGCAGAATTTTTAGAAGCTGTATTCCCAGTATAAGACAGTTAGAACTCAATGGAAGGTGGCACTAGAGTCTCCTCAGAAATTAAAATAAGGCTTTGAAAAGTGAGCTAGGCACTGGAAAGAAAAGCTGCAATTTATTGACAGGAAATTACTTCTCCACTACAGGTTTTTCTATTTCGGTTTTGTTTTTTCTTGGCTCAAAGAAAACAAATCAATCTGAAAAACCAAGATCTAGCTTTGTTTAAATCATTCATCCAAAAGACATAATCATGAGGAAAATCATCTTATCTGGAGTCTCTGCTGCAGAGGACGTACAGGAAAAAAACAACAGAAAAAATTCTGTGTTCCAAGGGAAAATGCACTATTATTCAGGAGGAATAAAAGATGTATGACATTATTTCACTTCTAGGTGTGTTTGCAAATGCTGTTTAAATGGTATCATATTATCATCATCTTGACACAGGTCGTGCTCTCACTCTGGGGCAGCAACTGAATTCTCTGAGAACCATGACTAAATCTCTTTGGTATGAGCTGATGCAGTTCCCTCAGTGGAGGAGTTAGATCAAATTCTGCCACTCCTGTTTCTGAGTCCATAATTCTACAGACAGGTCTGATACCATGTTTGGGGAGAGTGCCTCTGCACTTAGTACCGAGTGATTTTTTCAGTCTTTTGTAAAGTTTTTTTGAGCTCTGAAAGCCTTTTGTGAGCTTAAAGAGAGAAGACCACAACTGCATGAGGATTTTTCCTACCTCTCCAAGTGTACAGAGCTCCATGATTATCCAAACAGGGTTTTCTGTAATAACTCCAATGAGCTTCACAATGTGAGGATGATCAAACTGACGCATTGTTACTGAAAGGAAAAGAAACAAGTTGGTGTGTTACAGAAAACCTTTTCTTAAAATAAAAATTAAAGTCAGTTAAGACTCACTTAGTCTATAACCAGAAAATATAATCACAGCTCTGCAGGACTTGAAACAACTGCTTACAAGCAATAATGTCTGGTCATTTAATGTCCTGCAGGCAGTAGAGCACTGCTCGCTTTACTAAACTGCTGTGGAAGGTGCAACTCAAGCCAGGTTCTCTGGCTCTTCTGCTCTGGTTGAGCATAAGATAAGTTAACACAATGACCAGTGCATGACCAATTAATCTGTGCATTTCTGCTGGAAGAGAAGGAAGGAGAAAACAGTGTGTGGAATTCAGTGTCTGGAAAAAAAAAGTCAGTTTATGACAGAGAAAAAACATCTTATTTCATCATTCTGTTCAGTTCTCATTGTATTTTCCATGGATTTTCCAGCCACAGTTTATTTTATGCAGCAAGACATACAAAACACAGACTCACTGAATGGTCTGTGTTGGAAGGGACTTTTAAAGATCATCTCGTTCCACTCTCTCTGCCACAGGCAGGGTCACTTCCCACCAGACCAGGTTGCTCAAGGCCCCATCCAACCTGGCCTTGAACACTTCCAGGGATGGAGCATCCACAACCTCTCTGGAAAACCTGTGCCAGTGTCTCACCACCCTCACAGTGAAGAATTTCCTCCTAATATCTAGTCTAAATCCACCCTTTTTTAGTTTAAATCCATCATCTCTCATCGTATCTCTGCAGTCCCAGATACAGAGTCTCTCTCCATCTTTCCTATAAACTCCCTTTAGGTATTGGGAAGGCTGCAGCAAGGTCTCCCCAGAGCCTTCTCCTGACTAAACAATCCCAGCTCTCTCAGCTTGTCACAGGGGAGCTACTCCAGTAACTCCCAGTTCCTGCCTTTGAATTTTGTGAACTGGGTGGCAAGGGTGGGTCACTTGTTGGTGAAGACTGAAGTAAAAAAGTCTATGGGCNTGAAGACTGAAGTAAAAAAGTCTCTGAGTACCTCAGTCTTCCCCATGCTGGTTGTAGCCACGTCTCCCACTCTACTCGTGGGGGGGGGAGGGTTACAGTTCCCTTCATCTTCTTTTGTTGTCCTATGTACCTGAAGAAACCCTTCCTGGTATTTTTTACATCCCTAGCCAAATTCAGCTCCAACTGTGCCTTGGCTTTCCAGATCACCTCCCTGCATATCCCTATGCCCCAGGTTGTATATCCCTGCCTCCACATTTTGGTTCTGTGTTTTAGTTTGGCTAAGATCTTGATTTGCCCAACTTCTTGCACATTGGGATTGAGAGCTCTTTCACCCTAAGAAAACTGTCTTTAAGTATCTCCCAGTTCTCATTTGCTCCTTTGTCTCTGAAGGCAGTTTCCAAGGAATCCCACACACTAGCTCCCTCAACAGTCCTAAGTTTGCCCTTCTGAGGTTTAGGGCCCTCACTCCGTGTTTTACCCTGAGAACTCCACCCAGGCATGACCACTGCAGCCCAGGCTACCTCCAATCTTGACCTCTTCAATAAGTTCTTCCACACTAGTGAGCAACAGGTCCAGCAGTGACTCTCCTCTGGTTGGGTTTTCCATCACCTGTACTAGGAAGCTGTCCTCAATGCACTCCAGTAGCTTCCTGGACCACCTGCACTTCACTCTGTTGCTTTTCCAGCAGATGTGGGTGGTTGGAGTCCTTGATTGGGATCAGGGCCTGTGAGTATGATGCTTCCCACACTTGAAGAAAGAACTCTTGTTCTTCACTGGGTGGTCTATAGTAGACACCAGCCACAGAGTCTCCCTTGTTGGCCTGGTCTCCAATTTACACCCATAAGCTCCCGACCTCCATATTGCTGTTCTGCAAAGACATCTCTGTGCAATCAATCCCATTTTTGGCACAGAGAGCGAATCTCTCACCTCTCCCTCCTTCCCTGTCCCTCCTGAATAGTTTCTAGCCATCAACTGCAGCACTCCAACCATGTCTTGCTGGCACTGGAGCTGCTCCCCTCGGCGACTGACTCGATGTTTTGGGGAGACGTATTTGGTAGGTTAAATGCAGTGTCAGCCCTCTGATTAAGTTCTTCTCTCCCAACATATGCATGACAAACATCCTTCATTTGATCTTGACAAATATCCTTCATTTAATGTTGAAGTAGAATCTGTTTTACATTCACAGTTTGTAGTGTCAACAGAAATATGAGGTAATTGCCAAACTGGAAAGTCTCCTTCAGTTTGCCTAAAATTAGGCAAGATTAAAACCCACTGTCTTTTGGGTTTTAGTTAATTACCCACTAAACCAGGCAGGTGTTTCTGAGTCCTCTTCTGATGAGCTCTGAATTCTACTGCTACACAGCAGCCATATAACCAACACATTTTGCAACACCACAAACCCCAAGAAAAATCCTTGGACAACACTCTTTATAAGACCTAATGTTATAATAGTTCAAGAAACATATGGGTAAACTTAAGATAATGTGTTCTTTAAAATTTTAATGTGTTATGAATAATAGAGGAAAAGATCAGTAAAACAAACGTCCCTCTCAATGACACAGCTTAATGCATTAATAAAAAGGAATAAATAATGTGGTGGAATGTCAAATGGGCAATAGCAACTGCTAAAGTACTACACAGAATTGGAGCCAGACTCCTAAATAATTCAGTTCCCCTCTTCCCTTCTGAAGTAAATGGAGTTTCAGAGAGGAAAGCTACTTCTGACACCTCCAAAAAGCCAGTGGAAGAAATCTCCCCAAACCACGTTGTTCGTATTTCAGCAAAATAACCAACTCTGTCTCTCCAGATACTGAATTTAGGCCTTTTGAAAAGTGCTCTTAAAAACTAAGAGACCTCTGAGAAAGTTTGCAATCTAAACACAAACAAGAAAGGTAACAGATGGGAATGAAAATAAAAAAAAGGAAAGAAGAAATGGCAAAACCATGAAATCAAAATTGAAAAGCATTATTTATCTGTCTCCTACGCTGGCATTTCCCAATCTGTCAAGCTCAAAGCACAATAAGAAACATTTAATGAGCAATTATTTTCCACATTGTTAAGAGACAGCAGCCTACTTTTGCCTGCTAAGTTATTACTACAAGCAATGTTTACTTCTACAACAGCTAGAAATGTAATGGAAGAAATTATAGTTATTTAAGAAAAATCAGACATCCAAAAATAAAAAGCCTTTAGCTATCAACACAGGTTTTCTGAACAACTAGAAAAAAACCCTTGAACAAAGGAACAGTGAATAAAAGTATATTGTAACATTTGATCATAACCAA
>VYZX01019113.1:30050-55276 GCA_013401335.1 Brachypteracias leptosomus | reverse complement strand
GCAAAAAAAAAAAGGTTCTGTGTTTTTGCCTCCTAATTATTTAAGATTTAAGAAGTTCTATCAGGCAAAAAATAGTTTACCCTAATTATTTAAGATTTGACAAGTACTGTAAGGAACAAAGCTGTCTGAACAAAATTATGAGTGTTCATGTTCCTGCTGATGGGACCTGAGTCATTGCAGGCTGAGGTGTACTAATTAATCCCAACCAAAGATTTGTCCTCTCAATTAGCANCATACCAGTGGGGCACATACTTTCTTCAGAGAGGGGCTCAGGATACTGAACTTTAATACGGTTTACTTGTGTCAATCTGCCCATCCATTTTCTTTTCAGATTTAGTTTTCTCCTATTTCTCCTAGGCATCATTATTACCCTTCATTTCTGTCAGTGGCTTCGCAGAAGAATGAGCTTATCCCTGGGATATGAAACACACAGAAGCTGCCCATGTCCCCTGTTTATCTAGGCTAAGAGGACAGATCCGATGCCTGCTTAAACTAACCCTGCAGAAATTGAAGACATTAAACTAAAGTGAAATTGGAGCAATGGAGTGGAGAAGGTTGCTCTGAAATCTCAGTTGTGGCTCCCTCTGAGGAAGGTGCTCATCCTTCCTCGCCTCTCATGGAAAGAGCCTGAGCTTATCGCTTTTCTCTTGCTCCAAGCCCCAGCTGCCACCGTGACAGCAAAGCATAAGAGGTCTGGGATTAAACTGTATTCTTTAATACTTTTCTGTCCTATTAGCATGGTGCTTAAAAATGCTGAGGAATTTAAGGATGATTCAACCCACACACTTAAAGACTTGTTAGCATTTGGGAAGAAAATAGAATTTTTGACTGATGGAGCCCAAATCTTTTCCCAGCTGTACCTTTGCGACCTGCACATGCCGGTTATATAATGGAGGGGGCTGTAGAGCCTCCAAGGGATTTTTAGTTTCAAACTGGATGGCAAATATCCATTCACTAATAATAATAAATCATCTATAGCAGTTCTGCAAGAAAGAAACAAGGCTCAAGGAATCTAATTTTGGTCTTGTGTACTTTTGCCCACCCTCTGGGTTCATAGAGTTAACAGTTGTTTGAAGTAGGTGTAGGCAGATGGCCAGCCACATTAATAGCTGAGACTTGTTGTTCATATAAATTTCATTTTAATTGAATGCATAGTGCGAGATGTATCGGCAAGTAAGATTTTTCCTGAGAACCTTATTCTTGCACTTCTGTTCCATGGCAGTAGTTTCTTTAGGGCAACAAAACTCATATAGATTTATTGTCTTTTTCTTTCCTGTGCAATCTTGCCTAATAAGACTGTTGCAGTGGCTGCAGCCTGTAAAATTAGCCTGTGCACTCTCTGTATCCTTTCCTGTCTGACATGGTCTTCCTCAGATCAGCCTAGTAAGAAGCCTTAACTGTGAGCATATCTGTGTTTTTTAGGTTTAGGCATCAGACTGATGAAATGCAGCAGGAGTTTCTGCTTCACATTCAGCTTTCAGTGCATTTCTTCCCTTTCCATTCAGTGGGCTACCCACTACTATCCCTAAAGTGCATTTGGAACACATAACTATGATGTGCCTATGACTTTTCAGATGATACTGCCAGAATAATTTAATTATCCCATGGTAATGATGCCCATCTGCACAAATACGCATTTTATATCTACAATTTGGTTGTGGCAATAGAGACAAAAGAGAGAGAATTAACGGTTCAGATCCAATGCAGTGATAAATAATCGTCAGTAAAGTGATTTACTGGCTATCTACTGAGATTTTCAATTGATCCTACAGGTGTTTTATAAATGTATAGCTTGCTCTTCAGCTTAGTGAATGTAAGATCATGGCCTCACCCTGTTCAATATCACTTTTTCAGTTGCTATGTGGTGTATAAAATAAAGTGACACCTCTGCACAAATGACTGGGACGCCAGGGCTTTATTAAACGTTCAAATGTCTGGACTCTACATATGCATATCAGTTTATGCCTTATTTAGTTCAAACAAATCCCCAAAGTCTCCTTTCATATGCATTTAAGTGCTATGAGATCTATCTTCTAGTTTGCATGAATGATTTGTACTAGACTCACAAGAACTAACATATGCTCATGGGCAAGGAGAATCGATCCATTTAAAAATTATGTAGCCTGTTAATTCTGGAGTTACAGACTAACTCCTGTGGCTTGTTTTATTCCTCACTACAGTATTTTGGATAGTTTAGCTCAAACTTTATATGGCATATAATGCCAACATAGGGAACTTGCTTTTCTAGTGACTGGTTGCACACTTTAATAACGCCTGTATTAGCCAGACCCCCACTGGGTAATACAACATCCAGAATAACTTTTTGTTTCAGACTGACAGAATGAGGATGGATGCTTTGTGCTGCAGGCACTGGCCTGGAGTTGAAAAAACTGGAGTTCAGTTACTGGCTGTGTCACACAGTGTATGACAGTAGGTGAGTCTTCTAGGACCAATTTTACAAGATTTTACAATGCCTGAAGTATCAAGTGAATAGCTATTGGCATTTTCAAAAACAGCAAGGGATTGGCTTCCGTGGGGCTTTTCAGCATTCCTCTGGAAAGCATAGCTCTGAGCCCAGCAAGCCTCCCAGGAGTCACCCTTACTGCCCTTCTCCATATGTGCTGATGCATGCCCAGCACAAGGGCATCCCAGACATCTTCAGATTTAACTCTTGAAACTCCAAAGAAAAGGTAAGCAGAGAGGTCTTAAATCTACAGAGATCTCAGAAGCTACCACAGTAAACTTTTCTTTTTAAACCAAACTCAAGGTAAAGGTGTGGCTAGTATCACACCCTCAAATTACCACTTGGAACAGCTGGTGGCAATTTCCATTGCAAGCTCTGAATGCCTTGCAAAGTCGTCCTCCGCAGTGGACTTCATTCCTACAGACACTGTGGTAACAGGGTCATAACGTATGTAACAACATGTATCTGACACTCTTTTCTGCACAGTGTTTGATTTTCCCTCATTAGGTGGAAGTTACTGAAAGTATTTTTGTTGATTTAAGCTGACGTAACAGATGAAAACAATTTTCGTTATTTTCCTGCATTATTAGACTAATAATAATAATAAACCCCCATCGTTTTTATGCTAAATCATCACAGTAGAAACAAAAAGATTTTACAAGTTAACTATTTTAACTTGAGACAAGAGGAAAGTTACTCTATGTACAGGCAGACAGAACTCCTGTGGTCTTGTTTCCTGCTAATCTTGCAGTAATTGGGAATTCACTGCACTTGAGTTATCACAGCCCGTGTTTAGGTAGTGTGTTTCACATCTGACTACGCTGTCAGGTACACTGAAGTGGCTGCTGAAATAAGATGCCTGAGAACCCACTCAGCCAAGACGTGCCATCTGCTTCCTGATGACTGACAACAGGAAAAGTCTCTTGCGCTCCTGCCAGTGGTACTCTCCTTTTCAAATAACATTGTGCAGTGCCAGAGTCATTCTGTGCCATGTCGTTAAAGCTGGGAAGGACTCAGACTTTCTGTTTCTCTAGCAGTCTTGCAATTTCTGATCTTGTTGCTTTGATCCAGAAAAATGTGGACAACACAAGGACGTTTTCTCATTTTATACATCTAGGTTTTATGTAGGGTTTTTTTTCAAGAAAACAGTAATAATTTGAAAAGTAATTTTAGTTAAAAAATAAAAAGTTTTCATGTTGATATTAGCACAATGCTTATGCTTTTTTTAAATGATGTGGGGAAAGGTAGGTATTTTAGTATCTTCCTATGCAAAACATTTAAATGAAAATACTCCATTCTAACTCTGTTGCTATGAATGTCTCTGCTTCAGTGCAATGATGATGCACACTGTGGATTGTTCACATATTAAGTGTCAATTGCTCAAAAACAGCAGGTAAAATTTGTACTGGATTCTATGTTTTTTTAACAGAAAATATGTAAGATAGAATAACCTTCTGCTTGCAGAAATCATTTAGCTTGTGTCAGTTCCCAGCACCCAAAGAGAGGGTCTGTACTAGTGGAACTCACGTCAACTTCCTATCAGATTTCTGAAAAACAGAGTATGCCAGTAGTCCTAAATTGGGAGTCTAAGAGGGGAATCACAGAAACATATTGTTTCCTGGACCAGTGCTTCCTTAACAAATTGATGACATGCATTGAAATTAGTAGCAAATTGGGCATTTTTCAGCTGTGACTGAGGAAGATCAAACTGCAAGCAGCCACCAAAAGAGATGGTGTCACTCCCTTGGAGTCCCTTCTGCTCTCCATGCCTCTTTGCATGCTCCCACCTTTTCCCTTGCACCAGGATTGGGCCATTTTACCCGGTGAGCCAGTTTCAATCTCTAAATAAACAGATATCAAAGTGTTTTGTTTCAGGTTTGTGAGAGGGGTTTTTTTACTAGTTTGATGTAAATTGTTAAACCTATTTAACAAGATGAGAAGTTGATTGCAAATGCTGCCTGCCTGTTTCTGTTCCTTCACCTTCTTCTCAGCTGTGCTAGCATGGATATTTTTGCTTTGAACTACCTTAAGGGATTGATGCAGGTTTAAAATAAACTAGTAAAAAATGACTGGTATTATTTCAGATCAGTTCTTCCCACAGTGTCACAAACAATTGTACCAGGACACCTAAAGGGAAGATGTTGGAAGAAGCTGGGTGGTCAGGAAAGGGAGAGGAGAAGAGCACAGGCTGCCGAAACAAATAGATGTGAAATCTGCCCTTGGCATGCACTTGGCTTTCCACACAGGGAGGTAAAGAGTGTAGCTGGTATGATATAAATTCACATCCTAGCTTGGCATGCATTTTTCCCCTCAATGCAGATGAAGTCTCAGCTACTGTGATAATAAAAAGTTTCACTGATGGAGCTGCTGCAAAGCACTTGAAAAGGTTTGCCATTCTTTAGTGCATCTGGAGTAAGCAGCACAAAGGAAGCTATGCTAATACACTGTTATGTGTTCTGTTCTTCAGGATTTATTTATTCTTCCATTTAAGACACATCTTGCAGCAGCGAGGGGCTGAAGTGTGGACTTAGAAATAGAAAGAGACTAAGTATATTATATAAAATAACCTGTAAGTAGACTACCATGTCTGGCTTTTTTCATTGCAGTGCACTGTGTGTCTAATAAAACATCATATATTTTGAACTCTACAGTGTTTTCAGCCTGAATCTTCTATATCTGTCCCATTATGGGCCATGACAGGGAATCCTTCACAAGTTCTGAGTTTTATGAATATATAAAATCACATACAGAAAGTGACTGAAAGTAGCCTGGATTTAGAGCTCTCAGGAACAGATACAGAGGCCAAATTACTGAGTCTCTGAGCACTGGCAACATCTCTTAGGCTATTTACTGAAATCTCTTGTATCATTTAAGACTATTGTTTCATTTAAATCTGAAATTACTTCAATCCTATGAGAAGTAGATGCAGGCAAGGCACTTTATTCAGCTCCATCAGTGAGATCCAGGGAAGCCGACAGTCAGACTCTTGCCTAAGATTTCTCTTCCACTCCTCACTAAGTGTATTTGCTGTTTTACCATACTTTAAAAAATCTTTTTCTTTATTTTTTTTGGTTGCATATTTGATATTTCTGCTCCCCAAGACTTACTCATAGTCATCTGCTAATGGTATTTAGTGGTTTTAACATTGTATGATCATACTGCTCTTTGCTCTACTTGTAGAATTACACAAGCATCTGTCCCTCCAACATGAAATGCTGGTATCTGAAATGCATGTCAGCTGCATTATTTGCAAGTTTATCCTAATGAAATTTGGCTCAAGTGGTAAAAGTTGCTTCAGACTAAATAAAACTACCACATGTTTTTGGTAGTTGAGATGATAGTCTAATGTGTCATAGCTCAGGATGGTATACACAATTAGATTTACAAAATGTGAAAGAGAACTATATGCCAGAAGCTACAGTCCTTCAGGCTTTCATATTATTTTTCCACTTTTCTTGAAATTCAAACAAAGTAGAAGCCTTGAAATATCAACCATGCACAAATATGATTTGTCAGATGCTTAAAAAACAAAAGCAGAAAAAGGAAAAATCCCAAATGCAACTTAGGATATTTTCTCTTTAAAGAAAATCCTGTTATATTTAGCATCAGGGCAGTGGGAAGAATTCCAAAGGGAATAAAATCTGGGTACCAGGGACTGGTGTTGATGTAATCTCCAGAGCAGGAGATGAAAGGCTGTTGAGGACTTTTCCCTTTTGGCACCTTTTCATACTGTTTTAGTCTTTCAGGTGCTGTCCATATTGAAGTGTTTGTCTAATTGCATATCCCAGATTATATTTTATAGGTGAAGTTCTAATGCAACAGTTCAGCAGGACAGCCAGACATCCCACAGCACCCACTTCAGGCTGACAATTTGAAATCATGGAGTACAACTGTAAGTCTTGAATCATAGAATCATAGAATTGTTTAATGAATCTATGCCTTGTAAGTCTCCTTGTAGGCTCCAGAGCTCAGAAGTCTGTTATCTTGCAATCAGCAAGGATATGGTGAAGAAAGAAGTGTTCTATCACATAGGAATTTTCTTCTCGACATAGTAGGGAGCTTATATTCAGTAGAGTACTATGTCAAGATGCGACTAATTTTAGAAATTATCAGCAGCACTCTGCATATCTGCCATCACTCCCCCTTAGTGTTTGTAAGAAATATTTACAAATCTTGATCTGTACTATTTTTCTTTAAGATGGCAGATGCATTAAAAAGAAAATGTGGCAAAAAGCTCTTCACTTCTGCTATGCAAATTATTGTGCAAAGAACATAAAAAAACCTAGAGATATATTTTTTTAGCTTTAGTAAATGAATATTTGGAGAAACATGTAATAAAGACATAATAAATGTCTCTCAGTATGAGCTGATGGAAGGCAGACTCCTAAGGTGGAGTAAAGAGCCTGTCTCCATTCATGCCAAAGGAATTGAGTTGATAGTCACCACTGCAGGTGGGAAGGACCTGGGGATGTACACCAAATATATTCTAAAACAAAAAAGGAGAAGGAAACAAAAATCAACTTCTGAAAAATTCCCTCAGGGTTAGAAATGTGCACATTGAAAAGTAGCTTTAAATAATAAAACTTTAGTTCTAAGATCGGTGTTTCTCACTTAATTTTCTGGAAAGTGAAATACTTCAATTTATTTCTTTAAGATTTTAATTTCCCTTCCCCAATGTGCTTTACCCTTGAGGAAAGCTCATAAATATTTCCTTCTTATTTCAGTCTTTCTTAAGTTGATCCCAGTGAAGAGCTTGGAAGAATTTGTTTATTCACTGTGAATCCTTTCTCTCACCTCTTTTGTTCCTTTGGTCATGAATGTGAAGCAGCAACACAGGGCTTTTAAAATTCTGTTTGTTCTTTAATTTCCCTTTTTTTTCCTTCATTCTTTGCTATGTTCAGTACTTCACCCTTGATCAGTGTGTTCAAACCCCATCTTCAGCACACTGGCCAACTAGATTTAGCATGTCATCTCCCATGAAATCATCACATATTTATTTGCATTCTGACATTATTTTTTTATGGCCATTTTTTTATCCTTGCTATTATAGAATAGCATAAATAAATATAGAACTGTCTCACTTACTATCAGTCTATTCAGTTTATTTTTAGCATGTTATTGTGTTCCTCTCAAAAGAAGCAGTAGCACTTCCTTGTGCATCACTCCTCTGCTATTTGGCTGGGAGAAGGACCCTGATCAAAATGTATCTGTTTTTTTAATCCTGTAAAATTCTGATTAGTTTGAGTTATAAAATAGTTAAATATGTAGATTTTCCCTTTGTTACCTCTTTACTTATTTTTTCAGGAACTTATGAAAAGTCCACTCAGTTGTGGATGCTCCATGCCACCAACAAAGCATTGGGCCAAGGTTGAGACCAGAAACCACGTCCAGGTGCTGCTGGCTGCTTATGGTTTTGCTTACTTTTGTATTTGACTCTGGCTTGAAGTTCAGGCTCCAGCACACCAAAACCAACCAGCTCAGCACTGTTCTGCCCAAAGGCAGCTGGGAGCAGCAGGCAGCAGACTGGCCAAGAAATGGCAATTCTCCATAGTTATCCCAACTAAGTAAAAAAAGGCACTAGATTGCAAATCATCCAGCTCTGCTCCACTCATGATGAGGGCTAAATTGTTTGCAGGTAATAATATCACCTGGGAGGGAGGCACTGGCTGTCTTCACCTCCCAGCTGGTCTCAGCACTGCAGTCATGCTGCTCAACTTCACCCCCGTGGCAAGAAGCAATCCAGAACTCACAGAGACAAGCTCAGCTCTGAGGACTGACCAGACCTGCTCCATGCAGGCAGAAAATACCTTCCATTTCTATGTTAGCCTGTGGAGTGAAGGAAAAACACACTTGTAGTCTCTGAAACCATGAAAGAGCAATACTTCTTCTTCTCAGAGCAAATGAGGAACAGGAGTAAGATTCGGGTTAATCCTGGACTAAAGTGCTCATGGAGGTGCCAAGTGCCCATGCTGGAGTAGAGGAGCACTGCAGTCCCAGAAGCACTGTAGTCCCATGAGGAAAAAGGAACCAAGCAGTAAATTGAACAACAGAGAGAGAAACTAACCATACTCCCAATACTACCAAAGCCATGCACAGAGCACCCCGGCAAATGCAAGAGAGGTACATTAGCAGAACATGATACATTCCAAAGAAATACATGATTAAACTGAAGCAGATACCAAACAGATAGATAATCAAATCCATTACCCTTGTCTTTTCTGATGTTTCTGTCAAATCTGTTACCCTTGTCTTCTCCAATGTTCTTGTCCAGACCCACTGTTGCTGGGGAGTCCCAGTTTCTGTGCTTGAGCAGTCAAGCTGCTCTGCTCCTTTCACACCTTCCCCTCACGGCTTTGAAATACCTTCATAAAGAGAGATAAACTTAATTTTTAACAGTTATCATATCTTTAGTAATTTTTAACAGTTTACATACCTTTATCAAAGATGTGACAATACTGTCAGAAATGAATCTTATTTTTCACAACATTACAGTCCTCCGTTATCCAAAGAAAACATAAAGTTACTAAAAAACAGAGCAGCCCTATAGAAGTGTCCTTATCCTAATAAACAAATTAGAGATATTTTCATTTGCTGGTTCTCCAAAGGACTTTTGAATTAATAAGCAAGAATTATGACAACTAGTTCTTGGGCTTTAAAAATTTACAGAGAATTTGCAAACAGGTGGTTTAATGTGATCATCTCTGGTAGCAGAACAAAGCAGCTCTAGTTCCTACCTACTAGCATTAATAACTCTTATAACATTAATAATTCTTGTAGATAAAGGGAGTTGCCTTCTTCAAAGAATCACATTCTCTCACAGCATCCTTCTTAAAGGATTTCCAGCACCTTTAATATTTGTTTTCTCTAAGTACACGTGGTGGTCTGATCTAAACCTTGTTGCAGCCTGGGGAAAGATCCAGTCTCATTAGAGTTGGAATAACTTCTTGAAAAGTTTGTCAGCATAAGTGCAAAAAAGCTCTTCTTGGTTTTATTCTAGGACTTCTTAAAAATATCATTCTGTTTTCTACTGGAGTTTGCCTGCTTTGTAGTCCAAACATCCCATCTGTACACGTATTAGTATCCAGGTTGTCTCAGCTGCACTGAGAGTCTTTCCAAGTGCTAGTTGAAAGTTAGTTTTGCCCCTCATTTCATTTTATTCTTGACATCACTTCACCTCCTTAAAATACAAAAAAAGAGTTTCACATCACATTTTTCATTAGATGCTAGCATCTTGACATTTAAAACAGTCCATATTCTCACAGTAAGGGCACACCAATAAAGGAAACAAGGATCTACCTTTGTTTTGGAAAAGAAAACAAAAAATACAGAATGGTGTGAAAATTCAAAAGACTTAAATTGATTATAAAACCCAACCTGCCTGTTGGATAACTTTTTTCCTGCTCCCAATTGAATTCAATATTAATTTCAGACTTCATTAATGTGGGATATTATATGTGTTGCTTCATCATAAGCCTGCTCCTCCCCCTAAATTAAGAATGAAGCTAGACTCAGAGCAGGTATTGCTACAGACACTAGGTACATGGAAGACTTAACACGGTTTCAGAGCTGCAAGCTTATCTGCTTAAGGATATTACTAAGGAACCAGATGGAGGATAGTTTTCCATAGCTAACCATCTGGGCCCTTCAATGACACACTCTGCCCTAAGCATTACTATGGGAATTGACTTTATGATGGGGAAAAAGGCAGAGAAAAAGAGACAAGCAGAGAAAGAAAGAGCATATTATTTTATATGGTAACATGTGCAGCCAAAGAGCCACCATTTTATCACATATTGCAGTTACCTTATCTCTCTTTGTGTTTATAATCAGTGAGATAAAAGGAAGAGAAAATGAGAATTTCATGTTTAATATAGCATCACAGCCTGTGATGGAAGCTGTGAAGGAAATCAGAGATGGTATGCTGGTTTTAGTGGAACTTTGATTAGGTTATTGGAGGTCAAACTGCAAAGGGATAGGACAACACTTTCTGATAGGGCTACAAATTATTTACATGGATATGTCATTTCAGGTCTGCTGGATTATTTTTTTTTAATTCTGCACTTCAGGGTTTCCAACCAGTTCTGTGTTCACAGCTGAGAACTGCAGTGGTTTGCAGAGATCAGAGAAAGGTAAGAAACATGGGATGCTCCACTAAGTTTTTGGAAAAGACCAAATGCCTAGTAACTACATGGAGTGAAAGCAAAAAGCTAGATGAGGGGATTTTTCTGAACAGTCCTGCTGTATGGTCTTAACAGGAAATCTGTAAGTGAAAGGATTTTAGGTGTTAGATATATGATAGTCCTGGAACCAGAAGACCTAACAAGGTCTTTTTTCTCTGGTGTTCATGAGGGTCTACAACCTGCCTTGTTGACTGCAAACTTTAGATGAAGTTTTTCATGCACTTCAGGCATTAGGGGTATTTTGCTGCTATATTGATTCTCCAGCATCTAATATTATGGCATCTTTTTCTATGGACTTTTCTCTGCCAAGGCAGTTATAGAATTTTTTTCCTCTAGCTATTCACCTGCTTTTGCAAAGCCTATAGGAACCCTTTGGAGAGCTCTTTTCCTTCTATCACTTTTTGAATGAAATTTGACAGCAGCTTTAATTTCCTTAGTAAATTGAGCTAATAATGTTAGAATTTTAAAAAAACAAAAACAAAAACCAAACATAAAAGATAAATAAATCTGATTCACCTTGAAGTTCTGCTGAGTTTTGAAATGCCTAGATAATGCGGGTTAGCTCGAGCGGACTCTTTCATAGTGTAAACCTGAATAACAAGTTACTGAGAGTCACTTGGTAAATGTTGTCATCCTCCATTGAATATTAGGACCTTACATAGGGGTTCCAGCTGCAGCTTTCTTTTTTATGTGTATGATAGGTCAAGAGAAGTATTAAATAGTTACAAAAACCCAGAGATCAGTCTATTTTAGCACATTTCAAGGTTGGATCCTTATTTAAAATTTTCATGTGTTTTACCTAGATGGAAATCTCAATTCTTTTTGATATATTTATGTTACAGCAGTTCTGTAAAGGGACAGAAAGTTTCCTGTAATGCTTTAAAGCACTGTTGTATCTTATACTCTAACAAACTTCCACAACACTTCAGACTGGCACTATGTGTGTGTGTTTATTGCATCTGGATGTTAAGAAGTAAATAACAAGAGGTAGGACTGGATGTCAGGTAATCATCAGTTTATGAAAAGATTTCTTTTTTTTTTTCCCAAAAGAAAATCTATAGGGGAAAATCTATAACGATCCTTTTTTTGTTAGTGTGCATCACTGCTGTGGGACAGGCTTCGTGCTCTGTTTAATGACTTTAGATATTAATGGCATGAAATAGTTTGTGTAGGTGCATATCACAAAGACAGCTGCTTATCTCACTCTTAATTTACTTTTATATGTGTATACAATTAAGAAAAGAAGTAATAAAAAAGCCTAGCAGAACTTACCTGCTTCCACCCATCAGTCCTTTTCTACATCACTGTTGCGCTGCAAAACTGGAAAATGTGACTCGTATGAAAAGTTTTTCTTGGTAACTATAACATGTGGCTTGCAGGAGATGGGGAATTCATGTATATAAGTAGATCACTATTTTGCAAAATATTTACTCCTCATTTTTAGTACATTTTCTTCTTCTGGAATTTATTGATTCATTGGAAATTTGTGCAGCTAAGGCATGTTGGAAAAGAGAGGTATTGCCCTCTTTAGAACGATAGTCTTCCCAGCCATCTGGAGAGCAGGGCTTCATTTGAACCCATGGTGTTCCGTACTTCTTGTCACTTGGCCTGTTGGTGATCAAGCAGTGAGCTCTCTTTCTTAATAAGCAAAAAAATATAGATCCTAATTCACATCTTGGAGCACAGAATACAGAAAAGTGTGACAAAAATTATTCAGGCTATAAGAAGAAAAGCTGCTAGGTTGCAAAAGGAGACAGGATTCTACCCTAAACAAGGAAAAATGTCTGTTCTTGCTTTTCTTACACGCGAGCCTTGAGCTGAAAGGGATGTGGCAGTGCAAACAGCTGCTTTCAGGCAGCTCAAAGGAAAGACTAAAAAGTTACTTTTTTGTCTGAAAAGGTTTTTTTTTCCAGTAGTTTTGCCCTAGAATTTATTTATCAAAGGCCTGTTCCTCTCTTGCCAATCTATCTCTGCCCTATTCTACCCACATTGCGCACAAGTTATAATTTGTAAAATGCATAATTGAGTCACTAATGACATAATTCAGGAAATATCTTTTTTAAACACTGTTTTGTATACTCGAACTGCACTTGGCTATTAGTCAGAATCTACCAGATAGATCTGTTCTGCAAGAGCTGATCTGCAGACTTTCACCATAGACTTTGGCCTGATGTTTCTGAGTCCTGCAGTGCCACAGCACTGCTCCTTTGGGAGTGCAACTGGGATGACAACCTCATCCAATACAAATGGAAGGTGATACATAAATTAAAGAGGCAGTAAAAATCCAAATAAGACGGTGTCACCTATGAATATTTTTCTAGAAGAAGACCAAGGATGGTGTTGAAGAAATTCTATTAAAATGTACCCCATGTTTTTTTTGTTTACCTACTCCTGAAAACTGTGTTTTTCCTTGAACAAAGAGCTCTGTGTGAGGGACAGTTCACGGTTTCAAGCCTTAAGCAATACCTCACGGATGGCATCTTAAGAGAAGGCAATAGATTCTTGGTCTCTCTGGCTGACCCTGCAGTGCAGTGAGTAAGAACAAGCCAAAAGTCTGCTCACTCTACACATCTCATCCTGCAAGAAGATATGTGGAAAAATCCCAAAGGGTCAGACCCTGCAGTATAGACATGAAGATGTTGAATTCAGAAGTGAGCACAGTCCTTATACTCTCTTGTTTGGGTTTTTGGATTTTTGTTTTTGTTCTTTTTTAAATGCAATTCTCTGGCCGCAATCAGGCCCCAACACTTTCAGTTAAACAATAAACTCATTTAGAGAAATTTTTAGTGCACAGAGCAGACAGACTTTTTCAAGAAGCACTTTATGTATGCAGCCTTTTTTCCATTCATGAATCTTCAGAAATGGTTACTGAATGCGTGACACTGAAGTGATGTAAGGCCTGCATTAGATCAGCCTCAGCAGTGTGCAGTATGCTGCCCTGGGAGGGTGAGTGCTCAATGAGGTAAGCTCAATTTGCTCAAAGGGTCCGTTTTCACTAATGGGAAGTGGCATGAAGTACTCAATCATCATTAAGTGGTCAAAGATTGGAATCTGTTCATAAAATTGCATCTAGAGTAATTAAGTTGCTGTGTGAGTGTCTCTAATTGTCTTATCGCAATGTTCTTCTGGCTCTGAAAAATAAGAAAAGTGACAAGTTTTGTTAAAAGACAGAATTTACAGTAATTTGGATCTAGAAGCCTGAAGTTTGCACAGACTCATACTGTGTTGCAGCAACTGTAGATTTATTCTTTCTGATGTTCGTTTAAATGTACTGTGAACATATTAAAAAAAAAAAAAAGCTAATGCTACATCTAGAAGTTGTCTGGCTTTAGTTTTACAGGCAGTGTAGGAAGCATGATTGAACACTTTTCTATCCTTAAAATATATGTGCAACTGAATAACCTAGAATTCGAGGTTACTTAAAACAAGGTTTGATATCAGAGATGATTTCAAATTCCTAAACCAAACATCCAGTGAAAATGGAACTTCTACACTTCATTGTGGTTTCTGTTATCAAACCATACAGCTAAGCCAGGGGAATCATTGCAACACGATGTTGTGTGTGCAAAAAAAGTTTACTTGTGTTGAGTGCTAAGACCTGGGAGTAAAGTGTTTCCTGGATGACAGTTAAACAGAAATTTTCTTGAGCGTGGTTTTGAGTAACAAATCTCTGGATCTCCAAGTTATGTGATGACATAGCTCTGATCCGCTTCCCTCAGCCTTCACCACTAGCTGTTGTTTGGGACATGAAACTGAGCTAAAAGCCTTTCTCTCGTGGGCTGGGCACTGCTGGTAGAGAATGGTACCATTAAAGTACCTAAAAATCTTTTTATGCCATGTAGAATTCAGTAATGACAGGTTGTAACTATTTTAATTCCCCTTAGTGATTGATGTTAAGCAAAATCTATCCTTTTAGTTTCTATTTTCTATAGTCCTGTGTTTTCTGTTATCTTTTTTTTCTCTGATCCTCCATTATGTGCTGTTTTCTGTTCTTTTAAATTTATTTTTTTTCTTCACATTCGCCTTCTTTAACTCAGTTCAGCTGGTAAGATTCCTCAAACAGGAATAATCATATAAAAACTATAGTGTGAATACTTACCTTTTATTCTTGGACAAATTGCTCACTGCAAGGTAGAGTGTACTACTGAATTGCTATACATAAAACAATGGCATTTTTATTGTGTTGTGATGAGAATAGTTCACCTTGCTGATGACCTCAGGAAAGCAGGCTGTTTCATGCATGCAATTTTAGCTCACTGAAATTTCAAAGATCCCTTTCGAACATATATCACAAAAAACCTTCTTTTAGCACATTGACTCTTTGTTCTTCTATCACTGAGTTTAACATGCTGATGAAGGCTCGAAGAGAAGGTGGTAATGCCAATATATTGGGCTTGGAGAGAAGTGGACTTTGAAGGAATATGAAATGTGTAAAGAGAAATCTGGATGAAATTCAACAATGCATAGAAGAAGAGGGAAAGAACTAAAATTTTCTGGTATCAACAGCAAGGCCACGATTAAATTTCAGTCTACAAAAAACAAATAAATAAAAAGCCAGACTGCAGAATAAGTATTTTTGTTCATGCATTCATATTGATGACAGGGTAAACACCATGAACCTCTGTGAGATTGCTCAATCTTAGCCATAAAAATTAAATCTGTGCTCTCTCCATTGTTATTTAGCAGGCTCAAATCCTCTGGAGACTGGTGTAGTGGGTGCCAGCAACATAAACAGAGGTTTGTGGTAGCTCTTGCAGAGCCTAGGGAAGATCATTCACACAAGTGAGTACTCAACAATGCAGGTGACGATGGCAGGATTAGAGACAAACACGGCAAAACCTATGCAAAGCAGAAGCATCTAACTTCTAAGATCTTTTGATGCTCCTAATCACAGTTGGGGAAAACCAGTGAGGGTGTCTCAAGTATGTTCTGCAATTCATTCCTTACAATATTGCTCTGGCCTTTATATTTTCTAGTTCTGTCTTAGCTGAGAGGAACAGCATCATTTCCACTTTAAGGCACTCATCCATGACTTAATTTCTCAACTTTTATTCTGCCTTTTCTGCCAAGAAAGGGAGAAGAAGGAATCGAATTTATTCACAGTGCCTAAGAAATGTGTATGAAAATTTTCTTCGTTTAAATGAACAAGTTGTCTCATTGAAGTTTCAGGATAAAATGGACAAGAATGTAGTTTTCCTTTGGGTTTATTACACTGGAGAGTCTTTGGAGGTTTCCACCTTTTTTTTTTTCAGGACCTGCCGGAAACACAAAACTTCAGGCTGTGTTCCCTCCCTGTCACTGGAACGAAACTCCTAATACCCTCAGAAATCAATTCTATCCATATTATCAATGGAAGGAAAAGGGAAAGGACAGAAGTTTATTTATAGTGTCTTTTTATATCATTGAGATCCTACATATAGAGTCTTTGTTCTGCTACATCTTAAGCATTTGTGCTTGAAGAGACTGATGTATGCAAATGCCATTGGAAAAAAGGAGACACAAAGCACTGAAGGCAACCAGGAGGTTTTTCAGGACAAGTCAAAAGAGATAAAAGCCAGCAAGTGACAAAATGAAGTTGAAACCTCAAAGGTAAGGAATTTCCAAATTCATATATACTCAATTAACAAAAGAGAATGAAAACACTGACTTGTTTTAAAACTTACAAAAAGTTTATATCAACTGTTAAATGATCGATCAAATTTATTAGATACTTCTTTCCAATAAGTCATATATCAATCTTTGAAAGGCAGAAGAGAAAGAACAGGAGATAATACTACTGAAATGTGGGCAAAGTTGTACAGAATCTGGGACTATTATCAGAATATTTTAATTATTGCAGAAATCTCAGGGAACTTGCACTGATAAGATTCATCACAAAATCTTTTAAGTAGGAGGTAATTTGCTTCAGACACTGACACAAAGAATGATACAACTGGAGATTCAAGTAAATGTAGTTCTAGTCTGATCATATATATAAACGGAAAACTAAGTGATTATAAAATAGAGTACTGTTACATAATACACAAGAGACTGCTCATGTCAGTCCATTTGCACATCTATAACATCAGTTTATTTATTAAATTAGAACACAAGTTGCATTAAAATGTAGTCTTCTCAATTAAACATGCATGACAGGGCTGCTGGATCTCTCACTGCTCACCACACCCTTCCCTCCCACCTCCATCCCAGAATGGCCACAGCTAAAGTTGTAAATCCCTGCAGACAAGTACGTGGTTTCTGTATTTCACCTTATAGCACACATGATGCTTGCCTCTCGTTTTCTTTCATCCTTTAAAAAACTTTCAACAGTTTATTTGAACAAAACTGAAGACATGCAAGGAACAGGAAGTGAGCTTGGCTTTATAGCAGGTGGGGTCTAAAAAGAAGAATAAATCTAGCACAAATCTTAAAGGGCTTGATCCACATCCCAAGTCAGTGCAGAAGCTCTTATCCTAGAGAAAGCTGGATCATTTCGGAAGGGCACAGTGTCAGATAAAATAATGATGATAATCAAGAAGTATAGAAACTGACAGAGGCAGAAAAAGATACCAAGTATCTTTACAAGCATGCCTTAACCTAATTATTTAAGACAATGTACTTCACATCTGTCTGGTTAAGAGCTAGAAACCCTACCTGTGGCCACCTATTCAAAGCAAAGAGCTTGCGTTTAACTCTTCCTCATAGGAAATGCTGGCCAAAAGGACAGCAGGTCACATACCCTGCCAATGTATTTTAAATATAACCGACTTTGTTACAGACCGTTCACCAAAGCTGCCAAGACCTAAGATAACTTCAACTAAATTCTAAAATCTATGATGTAAATGCAGAGCACCAGACTTATTTCTCAAAGTGTCTCAGGTCTGATTAAAAGTTTTATCTTTTTGAATTTCACATCAGTTACAGCAGAAATCCTGAATTTAGCAGAGAGCAAAATAAAGGCCAGTACCATATTAGTAACCCCATATATAACTTTACTTCAGTGGTTTCAAGACTTTCTTTCCATGGGTTATGAATGGCAATCATGGATATACAAATGAAGATGAGTGGAAAAAATATTAGATCTTAAATTATAGAATTATTTCCATTTCTTTGGTATGTTTATAAACAGAACATCTTTTTAATGTTTGGTCAATGGCAGAGATACGTATTTTGTCCCACACTTATTTTCTCAGCAGTTTATCAACAGTACTCAGCACTCAACAAGAAGAAATTATTTGATAAACATGGGAGAACATAGAACATAAATTTTAATTTCATTATAAAACATCCAATCCTTTGGTTATGATTTTTTTCTCAAGTCCTTAGAGTGTGATTTCCCTGCAACTCCACATAAGCTGGGTAACAGCTGAAGCAAGAGTACGCGCCATGGATAAAACTGTAGCTCATACAATTCTGCTTTAAGAAACAGCAAAAAATTTCACAAGTCAACTGCATTTCACTGCAGTCTAGAAAGTTCTGAAAAGTAGGAAAGATTATTTATGAGGGAAGACTTTGCGTTAGAACAGCAAACAGGGATGGAGACCCATTCTGCCTCTTTTAGGAGGAGGTGAGCTCCTTTCCTTACAGTAGCCATGGGTCAGGAATTCAGATTTGTCCGCACACCAGACCCAACACATCACTTCATGGTAGCTACAGCAATAATGAAAAACCCTGAGCAGCCCACAACCCCTTCCAGAATTCTATTTGATTCCTATATTGCAATTACAAACACCAACACTTTTCTGGCTTAGTTCCCATTTGCAGCAGGTGACTAATGAAGTGCTTCAACTTAGCTCAATAATACTTTACACCTGTGTACCAGGGCACATGTTCCTATGCACTCAGCTCCTCTAAGAATTTTCTTCCACAATTTTGCTACGCCTACATGGGTTTTCTTCACTCTCGCCACACCATGACCCTGCCTGGAACTCAAGTCAATTTCCAAACTGACCTACCCCAACCAACCACCTCAAAGCTTCAGGAAAATTCATAAATTGCTGTGAAAATCACCCCCTCTTCCCTCACCTTTCCCTTGGATGCACCTTGAGTGGCCCAAGTAGCAACTCAAGCAAGCAGGTGATGAAAAATGAAGCGGGGGAGAGGGGAAAGTATCTACCAGGCTGTTTTTTTACTTCTGTACCAGAGCTGCAACCTGACAGCTTTTTGACAGCAAATTGGTCAATACACTTAGTGTGACCAAGGTGCTTTTCACTGTGTGCTGTTTCCCTGTGTGATGAATATAGAACAGTAATTTGTCTGCCCCTCATAAGCTACAGCAGAGTCTGAGAGACAGGACCCCATCGTGCCCTGAGTTAAAGCCTCATTGCAGATAGTACATGACCCCAGAACATGTACTGCCAGCTTTACAGAGGAAAACCAGGAGTGATGACACAGTGTGTGTTAGGCAGGTGGATGTTGCACTGCTGCTGATGTCCTATGGCCAGAGAGGCTTGTGAGATACCAGGTTCAAGCTGCTGTGTATCACATCACTTCACGTGGGTTTACTCTTTTATTCTCAGCTGTAAGCGTCAGTGGAAACAGGAGCAGTTTGGCAACAACTGCTTTGCCCAGTGGTTCACTTCACAGCACAAAGCAAATGTAATGTTTACAGTANGATAGTCATAACAAGGGTGTGTGTTATCAACACCCTCTGGGTCCCAGTACTGCAGCATGAGGGCTGTATGGGGAAAATCAGCTCAGACAGACCCACTACAGTATACCTGCAAATGAAAGGTGGTTTGACGTATGAACAGGTACAGGAAAACTGACACCCGGCCTGACAAGGTTAATACGGGTGACAAGAACAAACCTGTCATGCTCTGCAGATGTTCACAGAAGATGCACAAGATAAACCTCAGTACATTTTATGAGAGGTCCCAAAATTAGTAGAGTTTTCAAAGGTGTGGATGTACACAGGCCAGAAATTATGAAACTGCTGCCACTGGTTTGCAGCCTTGGCTGTTGGGGCACTCAAAAATTGAGTATTTATTTTAAGTGTTTCCACTTGTCCCAGAATTAGAAATGTGTTCCTAGATAGCTAATCCAGCACAGAGCCTTCTGTTATCACAGTTTCTTTATAAATATTAATAATTTGCACCAAGTATGACCATTGTGAAGCTAAATAAGCTAATGTGCTGTACTCACACATTAATCTTACTGGAGGCTCAGGGGAAAAGTGGAAGCAAAATACTTCAATGAGAGATTAGTCTAGGTTATTCTTAATGGAAGATTAATCCAGAAATAGTCCTTACATTTTCTACTCATTTACCCAGCACAAGAAATTGTTAAATAGTTCCTAAAACTGCAAGAGTTGGAGAGCTTTCCCGTGACAGTTGTGCCATAATTTATTCCCTTCCTTTTCTGTTCTAATATTTTTCTGCTTTACATGATAGCTTCACTGAAAAAACATTGAGTGTAAAAAACTTGGAAGGTTCATATTTTTCAGTAGACTTAAGAAAGTAAAGATGAAAGGGACTTAATATTTTTGTTTTATTATAATCACTTTGAGAAAAGCTCTTTTTTGGCTGAATCATTACTTTTTCTGGCTTAGAAAAATGTTAGGGAAGGATTTTTTCCAGAAGTGTATAAATCTTATTGGCTTTTAATGTGGCTACAAAATTCTACACAATGTGACAGGGGTTTTTTTTTCATGTGGAAATGAATTTTAGACCTGTAAAAAACTTGACTTAATGTCTCATGAAAAAGCTTAAGGGAATTTACTATGCATTGATTTCCATAGGCCCATATGGATGTTTTGGGATACTGTTTGTCATGAGGAGTTTCTAGGCTGCTGTCAATGTGGAGCAGGGAATACCAGATACTGTATCATTGTGTAATTTTTTCTCTTACAGCTGTGTACTTTTAAGACTAATCAGAAACATTTCTTTCTTTTGCTGTAGAGAGGTTTTATTGGTGACTTGGAAGTCTGGAAACTTCTTTCCATTTGCAGAAAATCCTTCTATTCTTTGAATCCCTTGGTGTTATTAAGGTTGTGGCTAAGGAATAAAGGGAAGGCAGGATGCACTGCTGATGAAACCCTGGAGCTGTGAGGTCCACACTCAGATTGCTGCACATCTGTACTTATTCACCTGGTGTCAATCTCATAGGTTCAGGCCTACAAAGGGAGATCTAGAAGAGGGGTTAGGTCTCTTGGCATCCTTGTGAACCTCTAAATCTGTGTTTTTGAGGCTAACAGTACTTCCCTGACCCCAAGTCAGTGTTCCAAGAATAAACACATTAAGTGTTACAGAGAATTCAGGAAAGGGACTATCTGTATGCATGGGCAGATAGAGAGAAAGATGATTCACATTTACGTTAAAAATCAACACTGACATCCTGGGGATTAAGGATAAAGAAATAAACACTCTGTGCTGTCATGTAAGGGGATGCAGCAAATCACACACATCTATGCTTGTCCTGCTGCCTGATCTCTAACTTTAAGGGGTGCAGGATTTAAGTCTCGGAATAGGAAATACCAACAGTTGATTATTTTTCTGGTAATCATATTTCTTAAGGTTGTTTGGCATTGTGCAAAATAAGCATCTGTGTAGATGTCTTTCCCTATGTATATAATTATTTTATTGTAAAAACATTAGGGACAGAGCCAGATGCACTTCATCACTCTTTTGATAGTCTTGGATAATTTGCTGTATTATTTATTGTGCTCAGGCTACTCCTTACCGGGCTTTAAGACCTTACTGTGATTCAGACAACACTGGAAATACCAGTGTAATAATACTTCCATACAAATTCAAGAAACTACCCTTAATATAGGCTCAAGCTCAAAATCATCTTAAAAAAAGAAAAAAAGCCTGAAAAACTGGACAGTTGTCAGCAGCAGTTATTCCTTATTCACATTGGGAAAAGGACAAGAGGGCCTTCACTTGCCCCAGGAAAGAATAGGTGACCTTTTCAGATTCTTGTTCTACATTTTTCTGAGTTATCATGGCTTTACTTATGGCTCCAAACCAGATCCAGTTAATACCCTGCCCCAGAGCAGAGGAGTCACTGAATCTGTCTGCCTCTAAATTTCCTCTTGTACAGTTGAGTGAATTCCCTGTAGTACCTAGGGAGAGGTCCACAGCTTCTCATCGTCCCTTGGAACAGGGACTTCACAGAATGTTAGGGATTGGGAGGGACCCTGAAAGATCATCTAGTCCAATCTCCCCACCGGAGCAGGATCACTTAGATCAGGTCACACAGGAACACATCCAGGCACTTGTTTTCTGTATATAAATGTACTATGTATTATCTCATGTAGCCTGGACTTTGCTGCTCAGTAGTCATCACCATAGCGGTGGCAGCTTGAAATGCCAGTCAACCAGAAAAAAACCCCAAACTTTCTTACACACTACACCCACTCCTATTCCTTAAACATTTTTGGGAAACACACAAATTTTTTTCTCATTTTTCTCTGTTCGCAGATATTTCTGTAACTGAATATTTTGCTTGTACAGATCATTAGAAAACCCCAGCTTTTCTTCCTATGTTAAAACTTGTTTAGAGATTCTCACTTATGTGAATATGTAAATCTAACTTGTGCAAAATAATACTTGGTCCTCAAGACAGTTACTAGTTTTAATAGGTTTTGGTTTCCTTAGCAATTATCAGCAAGATGTTACACTTTACATGAACAGCTCACATTACATTACATGTAATTACAGAATCACAGAATCACAGAATCACAGAATGTCAGGGATTGGAAGGGACCTCAAAAGATCATCTAGTCCAATCCCCCTGCCGGAGCAGGATCACATTTGCTTTGCACATTTATTTCAGGTTATAATTGATGGGGATATTTTTCCATTAAACATCTCCCTAAATCTTTCAGCCAGTGGAGTCATGGTGTAACACTGTGAACTTGCCAACAAAATGACTCAATTGAAAGCTTACAAAAAGAGTTAGAGAGGGATGTTTGAAAGGAGTTTTAAAGTGTAGAAGATGTTTGATATAAATGCTAGAATATCCGCGTGCTAGTTTTTAAG
The DNA here is from genome assembly GCA_013401335.1 of Brachypteracias leptosomus. Taxonomy (NCBI): domain Eukaryota; kingdom Metazoa; phylum Chordata; class Aves; order Coraciiformes; family Brachypteraciidae; genus Brachypteracias; species Brachypteracias leptosomus. Next base: position 32,669 of record VYZX01019113.1, on the reverse strand, counting down.
TAAATATCCACATGTAGATCCTTTTACCCATGATATCTTTTCTCATTGTTTTCTTTATTTCTTCACAGTGACAGAAGGTTGTTTAGATGCTCCATGGTAGGTGCTATTTCAGCCCATAACAAAATGTATGTGGTTTGCCATGAAACTTGTGCTTTACACAGGTGTAAAGAAATACACAGAGTATAGGAACCCTCTCTTATGCAAGCATTAACAAAAAATGAAAGATCTATTTTCTGCATGTTAAGGATTTCAGAGCATAATCTATGTCAGAATTCATCAGCATTTCATTCTGAGTAGCTTTTTATCTCATTCAATATTAAACTATGAATAAGGTGTGATACCATCAGCCCATAGACTAGCAAAAGCACAGCTATAAGCATCAATTACCAGGGAATGAGCATCATATCAGTGTTTCACCTTTTAAATAATTAAGTTATCTGCAACCCTTACTGGTAATGACAGATGCTGATTTGATTATTCACTCAGTTTCCCAAACAAGTGGAAAACTTATTTAAAATGCTAGTGTGTTCTTTAATTGGTGCAGTGCCATTGAAATAATACTCTGGATATGTACTGTAGTATAAGCATTAACATTAACGTTCAGCCTATAACCCTTGTCAAGGTATTTGCTTCCCACGAATGAGCACTAGTCAAACATTTTAGTATTGAACTCATTGTTCCCATTTGTACTATTTTATTGTGAATGTTATTACAGCACTTTTTAGAAGTGAACAGCCTAGAAATTTGAATAACAGGGGATGAAACTTGGAAACCATAATGTGCTATTAATGTATTTTTCTGATATTTGATCAAGATGGGTAAGCTGTATGGGCAGTAGAACTAGAGGACACTTAATCCTTATTCTGGAAAGTGCAGTTTGAAGTAGGGAATGAACATGACCAATATGTTGTGACCTTTATATCTATCTTGTATAATAGTACTTCCCAGATCCTAGAGGCTGTAATTAGATGTAACTCTTTTGCCTGCTACTGATAACAAGACTTGGGATCCCATGCTGTTGTTTCAATATGTCAGGTTAAGCCTTTTTAATCTCCTTATGATCAAGCTTCATCTTCCAGAGCAGATAGTTAAGACTGAATTTATCATGGATAGGATCATTTTGTTGGTTGTTTGGTTTTTGTTTTTTTCCTAAAGGGCAAAACTTCAGATCACAGTTTAAGTAGTAAAGAATAGAGTCTGTAGAAGGCTGCAGTGGGAGTAAAGTGAACTAGAAGTGACTTTTTAGATGTGTATATACACACATATAAGTACCTGCAGACATCTCACAGACTTTTTACCTGCTAGAATAGCTCTGTAAGAGAAGACAGGAGTTTATGGGTCTGGAATCAGGAGTCTCTGACTGCCATAGCAATGTCACTCATGCAATCCGAGAATGACTCTTGCAGCAACAGTGGCTACTATGCCCATCCTCATCAACTTTGTCTTTGCAAGACAGAAAGCAGAATTAACTTATTAATCCAAGAGTTAAAGGTCCTGGAAAAGGAATACTGCAAGATAACTTCCTTGCAGCAGAGTTATAGCTCAGCTGTGTGCCAACAATGACAGGAATATTTTCTTCCCTTACTTATGAAATGGTACCTTAGGGACCCTTTGGTAAGCATATATTGCCAGCTGCGATGGAGGAGCTGTCTGGCTGACAAGTCACTTCCCTTTGGTGAGTGCTGTAGCAATTGCTATGACAGCCAGGTCTTAATTGCATTTTTTTTTTAAACCCCAGCACATGAGATAGTTGTTCTGTGCAAAAGTGAAGTGTGTTCAAGGGCTGGAAATAAGACCTTGAGTGTTCTCTGATTTTTATCTGTCCCTGCACAGCCCTGCCCTGTGAAGCATTTCTCTATAGAGTAATTTTTATCCATGACATTGGAATTTTCTTGAATAGAAAGCGACATTTAGCAAAGAAACTGGGATTTTCTGAGGCATGTATTACTTTTGCTGGTGAAACAGCAACCTCTTTGCCTAGTATATCTTGACAATGTACTTAACAATATGTCTATTGCAATGTGTTTTTCATTTCAGTTGTCAGAATTCAGAAGGATTTAGGTCTTTATGTGCTGCTAGCAGAAAAAACAGGATTGCCCCAAGTTCTCTCAAGGGCCCATCACTCCTAAGGTAAATTAAACAATTTCTGGAAGAAAGAGATGAACTTACATGTTAAAAAATGAAGCTCATTGAACTCATGGAACCTTCTTAACTCTTGTTTAATTACAGGCAGGTCTAGTCCTATAACTATACATCAACATACAGTGTCAGGGGTTTACCAAAACTACTGCTCTTGCAATGTACACTGGAGAGGATAAGGAATTCTGGTTAGTCAGATTTATTTGGAGAGCTCTTATCTCTGCTAGTTCTCTTTGCCTGATCATGCTTTATCTCTGTCTCCCACATCTTTGTCCTGGGCTCTGTAAACTACATTACCCTGAGGAACAGAGCAACCTTGGCAGTTCTCATTACATTATATTGCTGTCCCTGTAAAACAATTAAGCTCAAACAGCAAAATGAAGAGCTTGTGCCAGGTAGAGATAACAACTGGAGATGAGCACCTGGCAAACAGCAGGGACCTTAATTGATAAATATCACCTTTTTTTTTTTTTTTTTCCT
>VYZX01019113.1:3609-18434 GCA_013401335.1 Brachypteracias leptosomus | reverse complement strand
ACCAAGAATCTTACACTGTAAATTAATTTCTTGATAGTCTAGTACTGTCTCTCCTTAGAGCACATCTTGTCACATTTGTATAGGGTGGCCACTCTATACTCACTGTATACTTTACTCACAGTAAAGTAAAATGGGCTGAATGTTTAAAACTGTGAGGCATTCCAACACGTTAAACAGCTCCTTAGGAGCTAAAGCTAGGCAGGGGAATTTATCTGCAATCTGGCTTCACTGGGAAGTTCCAATTATCTGCTCTAAATGTTGGTATAACCATGTGTCTCCTCCTTCCTTTAGTTCAGATTTGTAAATGCAATGAAATCTTCCATGGTTTATTCTGAGAAAGGAGAATTACTATACTTTTATGGTGGTGTAATTGCTCTATAATAGCTAATAATGATGCATCTGCAATATCATAAGCACAGTGTTATAAAACTCAGTGCAAACAATTAGATCCTCTGTTATATCTCAGAAAGTTATTTCAGAAATGGTATGAGGTTCAGTCATTCGTGTAGACAGATGCTATTTTACATTTGGTAATGTAGTGAAGAAGATAGCTTATCTAACCCTTTACAGTCACAATCAGTTGTTTTAGAAGGTCTGTCAAAATGAAACCACTGTACAAGCTACCTACAGCTTTGGCATGAAAAGCAAAGAAAAAGAGTGAGAAGATAGCTGAACAGGGGGAAACAGGCCTCCTTGGAAAACAGATGGCACTTATGCATTTACTAACATCTTTTGAGCTAGCAACTCTGTTGCTCTAAATCCCAGTACTGCAGTTTGAGACCCACTGCCTTGTGAGGACTTGGGCAGTAGTTGTCTCCTCTGCAACATGCTGTATGCTCAGCTCCTGGACTGCACTGCTCTGGTTATGGGATATCATTAAAGAAGTTTTCATTAGGAAAGTGAATTGAAATGTAGGTGGGACTGGAAACACAGGGACTGTTATTGAAGTCTCAGGTCTATGTCAACGGCATTAAGAAAATGTCATATACTGTTTAAATTATGCCCTGCTTGCAAAATCTCTCGCTGTTTTTGAAGAGTTCTACAGAAAAAGGCCATATAGCCCTTATAGGCTTCAGAGGACAACTGTAGATTTAGGCTTTATTTTCTCCTTTGCCCTGGGGAAATCTCCTGTTGACTGTGGGTGACAGCTACATTACAGACCAAAATTTCTCATAAATTATGCTGTGAGTTAAGTGACTGCTTCTTTATTTGCAACCACCTTCTAGAACCCTGCTTCCTTGAAGGACCCTTCCCTGAGCTCTGAGCAAAACCAAGGTGCCCAGTGGGGCAAATACGACCATGCTGCCTCTCAGGAAGGCATGTGGGGAGCAGATGCATATTTCACTAAAGACAGTTCTTCCCTCTGCTGGAAAAGCCACACGCTCCAAGGGCTGTCCCACTTTCTGAGCAGGTGTCCTGCTGTCTCTAGAAAGCAGCTGTCTCTTCTTTTCTTTGAAAGATGTGCATTTAAAAGTATTTCTTCTCTTCACAATGTGGGTGGCTTTATTTGGCTCATACAAGCTCATTTCAGATAGACTATTCACTGAATCATAATATTTATTTTGGATACCTGATTTATAAACTGCTCTCTAGAAGCTTTTTGTATAATGTTATACCTATTAGCATGAGAAGAAAAATTCTGTCCTCCTACAAAGTTTTTCCATTGCAAGTGTTTCTGGCTCCAACACAAAAGGATTATTTTTAAAAAACCACTTTGCTACACAACCTCTTCTGAACTGGTCTTCTAGTGTTGGGACGCCTGTGAATTCAAGTGGAATATTAACATTACACATTAAATTCTTTTAAACTGTCTGAGATTATAATTCTCATGATAGAGCCTGTCTGTAAATCCCACCTCATCCACTGATCTGACATGCTCAGCCTTGCCTTCCTAGGAAGATGGACTTGACGTAGGATTTATCAGGTGGGCTTCTTTTTTTCAGGGTTGTCTGAACACTGGGTTGATATCAAGCTTAGTACAGTGGAGTCAAAGGGCAAACTTTAGTGTTTGAAAATGGGCCATTTATGGTTCTGCAGGGTGTGTTGCCTGGCCTTCACTTGCCATTCAATGTGGACATAGATCTCCTATATGTCACACGTCATCCCTGCCATGGTATATGGTATGCTTTTCCAGTATGGTGCCTGCATACAGGCCACTGAATCCAGCCCTGACTGTCCAACGTCTCAAATCAACAAAGACAAGTGGTTTTCCATTGCATAGCTTGAAAGTCTTCTTTGTACTTTACTTAAGGAATTATCTATTCATAACCACATTCTGTTCGTGTATTTGTGATTCACTTTGGCTTGTTCTTACTTTATAAACTCAAAGCACTCCCATCTCAGTTTGTACCACAACACCAAAAACATCTTGTAAAGGTCTTGACACAGAAAATTCTGCTTGATGTGATGGGACTGGTGCTAATTGGTCGCATTCAAGTTCTTATTAAGATGGCCAATGACAATATTTAGAGATTACATTCTTAAGGCTTTTTATTGCCTTGTTCAAGCCTGATGCCAGCATTCCTGTCTCTCTTCCTCTCCCTATTACTTTTTTAGTAACCTCTGTCCAAATGCCTTTCCTATCCTTATTTAAAAGGACTTCATAACCTTCAGGTCAGATATGAAGTTTTATGTTTTCCACATCTGCACTCCTGACTAAGAAAAAGATACTAAGGAGGGGAAAATTGAATAAAACCCAGAAACAGCAAGAAATAGCAATATTGTGTTATCGAAGCAGTATCTCCAGTTATTCATTCACTTTAATTATTTCTCATCCTCATCTGTCTTGACAACTTGTGAAATGAAGTTCTTCAGATGATACAGCTTTTTTTTGCATTTACATTTTGTCTATTTTAGAAAATTATGCATTGCAGAACAGAATATTTGCTAGTTAGCAAGAAAAATCATTTATCTTACTGTAATTTCATGTCATTATCCATTAGTCAGTAACAATGATTGGCAATGCAATTTTCTTTGCAATAGAACTAATTAATATTCACCTCATTATCTCCTGTTCAGATACTTCTAAAAGCAGAACTTGAGACTTTTCTAGCAAGCAGGCCATTAAAAGGAAAAATAATAAAAAAAAAAGTAATGTTAAAGATGATATTTGAATACCTGAAAAATATGAGTGGAAACTGGCTTTAGAATGACTATTTCAGTTAGGAAATAAGTAATAGTCTCCTGTAGGAGACTATTCAGGTAGCCCTGATGCATTTCTTCTGGAGAATTAGCAGATCAGTTTTAGACAATTGTAATAGCATAATATGTCAGCAAAGAAGGAGATAAGTTTATGATTTCTCAACAAGTGCATATGACTTTACCTTTGAAATGGAGCACATTTTTTTAGCAATCTGTCAGTGTTTTCTCTATTGCATCATCAAAATCAATCTTGTACAGAACTGTGTGAGAAAGTTCTTAAAGGTTCTATGACTAATTCCCTCTCACCTCTAAAATAGAAACATCATAAATATAATATTAGTAGTATCAGGTGACTGGGTGCCAAGTCATCTGACAAACTCCAGTTATTTTTCACTTTCATACTCGCCAGTTTGTTTCCTGATGATATAGTAACACTCCAACAGAGCTCCAGAAAGTTGCAGTAAAAACTTCATAGGGAGAAGAAAATGGGAAGAAATAGCCAGAAAAATATATTTGCCTCTTTAATGGAGAATACACCCATCACACCACTAAACCTACAGCTCAAGATAAAAGCAAGAAGTGGGAAGTGGGTTGCTCATAACTAATAACCATTTCTTAGGTGACTCAGTTACAACTGGTGGAATATTCAATCTTCATGCAATGCCTGCTAAAAAACAGCCTAGATTAGCAAGACTGGTTATCCCTAAGGTTACACAAATAGCTTGTTCAAATAACTTCTGTATATTTGACAGCGCCTCTGCAATGGTTTATTACTTGTACAAAAACACTCAGGGATGCTCAGTGTCACAGTCAAAAGCAGATTTCACAGTTCTGAGGACTACTTTCTGCCTCAATATGTTTTCATTATGTTGAGGATTTAGAGCTGGCAGCTCTAAAGAATATAGCTCTCATAATAACATCATCCTGAGTATTTATTGGCTTTGAAGGAATCATGAAAATGTTCACAGATCTTTTGCCCAACAAAAAAATTTGTAGATAAATAATGGTGGAAACTGTCATTGAAAGACTGTTTTGTTTGCTGTCCCAAAATGTGTGTCTGTGTATGTAAGCACGGAGGCAACTGTAACTGTCACAATTTTCCCACAGAGCATGGCTTTAAAAGCATTTTTGATGGCCATTGCTTTTTAAGCATCTGAGGAATAAGTATTTTCAAGGTCCATGTGGCAGAAGCTGTGTGTTGCTTGTAGAAATCCTGCAATAACAATGGCCACCTTCTCTTTTGTTGTAAACTGGTGGAGTTTCATTACTTTTCTCAGTGTTTTGCCATGTCTAACAGAAGGGAATTCAGTGTGATCTCTTTCATACCTAAAGATTTTTATCATTGTCCAAATTAGAATCATAGAACAGTTTTGGCTGGAAGAGAACTTCAAGATCATCAAGTCCAACCTTAGTCCTAGCCCTGTCAACATCACTAAACCATGTCCCTAAACGCAACATCTACCCTTTTNCCTGCCTCGCTACAACTCTCTTTCAGGTAGTTGTAGAGAGCAGTAAGGTCTCCCCTGAGCCTTCTTTTCTCCAGGCTAAATTGGATTCATCCATATATTGTTTTCTCTTATTAATGTAAAGAAAGCAGAAATAAAAGTATCTCATATGTCCAACTGCATAATGATGCCTAGATTAACTCCAAATATAGTTAATATATTGTGCTTAGTGAAAGGTCATGGTAATTTGGCTGTGCTGCCCTGGACATCTTACCTTTCTCATTCAGAGAAAATTTAAGTTTCTCCACCTGGTATTACAGTCTGCTACAGAAAGGGCCTATCTGTAAGTATTTCCAGGTGCTTAACGTTGTGACACTGTGGATCTCCAAGATTAGGATGTCACAGAGGCTGAATGCCTACATGACTGGAGGAGTAGACTGAACAGATTCATGGTGGAAGGTGACATTTAGTGCTAAATACATCCAAATGACTTTCAGGTAGCTCTGAGACTTCCTCAGCTAAAGGAGTACTCTGGGAATATACCACACATGCTTGTCACCTTAAATAAATACCTAGGTATGTTCTTTTGATCGTCTCACAGTCCAATCAGAAATAGTGAGCTATTCAACACTTCTAGTTTAGGGCACATCTTATTAAGCTTTTTGGTTTGCTTTGTTTTTCTGTGATTCAGAATATTTTGCTAATGATGAGTCTTAAAGGTTTCCAGCAGAAAGCAGTCCAAGAAACTTCATACTTCTTGGCATGGTTATTAAAAATTGCTGCTAGAAATTCCCTGCAACATAGTTGGATTCTGTAAGTGGTGAGTAGTACATAAGGGACTGTATAAAAGCTACAATCCTTAAAGCAGATGAGACATGGTTCTTAGCAGAAAGGTATAAAAATATAACCTGTCACATTTTTAGTTGATGAGCAGTCAAAAGTTTCACACCAATTTATCATATCAAAGCACAGATGTTGTTACCATTTTTTAAAAATGTAAAAATGGCAATTTGTCTCTAAAGATATGCAGCTGCTGATGCTAAGAATAGATCACAGAGACCCACATTCTGGTCAGTCAGCCTCAAAGACCTGGAACTTTGTTTGGTTTATATTTGGTACACATTGTCATGTAAATGATGAATCATAAATATTTTTGTTCCCAAGTCAGGTTTTTCAGTGTTAGTTTTTTGGGTTAGATTGCTTAAATTATCACTCCACTGTAGATATAAAGTATTTGTGTCCAAGTATCCTATTATTCTTCAAAGGAATTAGAGTAATAAGTACCTTCTTGGTCATCCAGAGGAATATATTCTTTTCCTAATGAATGAGAGTAAACCTGTTCTGGTTTCTTACAGCTTGTCATAGCCAGGGATAGAAAATGCCTTGCCAGAGCCCACTTAGCTCTAAGGTACCCAGAAATCCACACAGGAAAGGAATTCCATATATAATGGAAAACATCCAGCAAGGTTTATGACTTTCATAAGGAAAGCAACCGGCATGTGATGTACACGGACTCATCTCATTGTGACCCAAAGCAAAATTTTGCAAACATTTCTAGACACTTGGAGCCAACAATGTCTAATAAAAAAAATTCTGTTCACTTCAAATGTTCACAAGATATTATTCATATGAATCTGAAACTTATAACATGGAGTGAAAAATAACATAAGACCAAACATTATTTTTTGCTTGTAAAGGTTTATGCTGCACAGCTATTCAAATATTCCTGTAAATAAAACCCCTCAATCCACAAATGCCCATAAGGATGTAAATGAATAGAGAATAAAAAAGGGCACAATCATGGTCAAATCAAACAGCTGCTCAAAATTCAAGTATACATTCCAAACATTGTTTCCAAACGTTCAAGCAACTTATCTGTTGTGTCACATAATAATCAAAGAAACCTGAAGCCCTCCTCGTGCTACATGCTTGTAAGGATGCTGACCCATGATATTCAGGGTGGCTAGAAAAGGATTCTAGAGAAATGTCAACAGCAGGTTGATATATTTATTAAAGCCTTCCTTGGTACTTGATAAAGGAAAAAATGTTAAGTTCCCAGTGCCTGGAGAGGCTGCCATTTTAAGAAGCTTGTTGAAAAAAGACGATTTATTAACTAATCTTATTACTTTCCCATTTATTACTGTCTGACAAGATTGATATTAATAAATGATAGTCAGGAATTTAGAATAATTTAGAAACTAGGATGTCTTCATCTGTCCAGGTGCCCACTGACAAAGGTTGTCATATCTTTATGCTCAGTAACCCACCCTCCAAACAAGCACTTGCTCTATAAGGTAAATTTATTGTATACTGAATTTATCTCTAGCTTATAATTTGTCTGTTTTATAACTACGTAACATATGTATCTCCCTCACCTATAAGTTTCCTGACCTGTGGATTTTAGTATGTTCAATTATACTAGAACCCAAAATTTCCTAAGCATAGCCCTGGAGTCATAGAAAATCTACCAAAACCTGGACTGTAACTCCAAATTAAAAATGTTATTTGTATTTTGTTTTGTTTTTCCTAACGGTAAAAGCAAGAAACCTGTTCCACTACAGTTTCACTACAGCAAACAGAGATAAGTGCTATGTTGCTGTATATTTTATTACATTAAAAAGGTAACTTTATGAATATTTATCAATTTAAGCGTGCAAAGACACATATAAACATAGTACGCTATTATGTCACTTATCTACAGCCAAGCTGTATTGCAATGAGTCACTTGCCAGGCTGAAGTTCTGGAAGGAATAAGCAGATGGTATGGTAGACAAAGCAGAAAGAAAGCTTTTGATCATGACTGTTCAATGTGTTACCCAGTGGACCTGCGATTATGTTTCCTTTATAGCAAAGGAAGCCGTTAAATAATTTACTTAACTCTTATGTTATTGAAGTTGTTCCAGAGCCTAATAGCACATTGGTGCCTTTGGACTCTTGACTATTTAGAGTGCTTTGTTCATTAAAATTGGAGAAGGGATTTCATTCTTTGTGTGTGTTGTGCACCATACTTGTTCTGCGTAGCTTTGTAGGTTTTTCAGTGTAGAAACAGAGAGTCCTGGCTTAAGGGCTTTCATTGCTCAAGGCAAATTGGAAACAATCTCTACCATCACTCATGCTAAATGATCACATTTCCTGAATTATGTGTATGGATAACATTCATGAGGTACCTAGGAACCTTAATGCTTTTTTCTGAATGATGTCAGTGGGAGGAAACATCTTCTACTGAATGGCAATGGATTGATGAAGGTTTTGCAGCCCTCTAAGAAAGTCAGTCAAAGGAGAGAATCTGATACTAATAGAGGATAACTTTAATTATTTAACTATTGTGAAAGAAACACAGCAGACTCTGGAATATGTTGGATGTTCCTGAAATAACCGGAGACAATTTTTTCTGTTCAGAAGCTTGCAAAACTTACTAGAATGGGTTAGTTTTGAATTGGATTCCAATTGTCTGAAAAGAGTTGGTTAAATTCAGATTGTGGGGTGTAGGATTTTAAATTCTCATTGAAAGATTATTTATGTGGAAGTTGGCAGCAAGAAAAAGACTCAGGATTAAAGAGTAAATTCGGAATACTTCTTCTAAAAAAAAAACAAGCTCCAAAAAGATAAAAAAAGAGCTAAGGGTATTGATTTGAATTATGGTCTTAACAGACAAAGAGGAACAACTAGTTTTATAATGGCCTTAATACATTTCCTTTAGAACTTTACAAAAAGAAGAAAACAAAAAAAAAAAAGGAAAACAAATTATGCCAAAATGGAAGTAGATACATTATTTAGAAATGTTACAAATTACAATGAGAAAATGTTCTGCAAGTGCATTAAAAACAAGAGGAATGCAAGGTGAGATATTCTCATGTAACAGTGGAGGAGAACAAGTAAATTCATGAAGCTTAATTGTGATAAGTAGTTAGATAATGGGAGATTAAGAACAAAGGCCAGAACACAGAAAAAACATATTCTCTTATTTTACTAGTGAAGTGCTGGGGGCTGAGCTGTGGGCCCCAAGTTGGAGTTGACCTATGGATTAGTCACAACCCAGCAACAGGTTTTATTCCCCAAGGCCCCAGAGGCAGAACCTGGCCCACCTGTGTGAGGCCTTGTGTGGCCCCAGGTGATCATGGTTGGGGTGGTGGGCGAGGCTAGAGATAGATCAACCAGGAACTGACCAGTTTGAGAGAAGAAACAAGGAGCTGATCAGGTGGAAGAGAGCCCCTGTTGGAGGCAGCTTGCTGAGCTCTCTCTCAGTGGTGTGTTCCCCCTTGGGTGATTTGAGATGGAGAAGAGCAAACAGATGAAGAATAAAAGATGAAGGTATGCTGAGGGGATGTTGCTGAGTTTGGTGTTGGCCTGAGGAAGAAGAGAGCTAGCAGCACAACCAGGGAAACACATTCACAGCACCGGGACCTGGAAAATTTTACCCTTGAGTATTTAAGAAATGAGCTCATGCAATTCCTCCACAAATTTAAGAACTCTTGAAGAACGAGAATTGGAAAATGTCAAAAGATTGTATGTCTAGGTAAACTAAAAAGACTTGTAAAATTATGTATAGGCCAACTTAATTTTGTTTCCAGAAAAGATATGAAAAAAAACCAACCCATGAAACATTCAATATGTGAGCAGAGAAAAAGAAGGTAATAAAGTCAATGAAAATAGATCTGTCAAAAACATTTGTCAAACCAAGGTTGTTTTTTTTTTTTCTTCACAAGGTAACTTGCCTCCTGGATAGTAAGGATACCTTAAATGTAATATATACATATATTGATTCAAGAAAGCATTTCAACACTTTCCAGTGCCCAATTAGCATAATGAGAAAATACAGATTTGATGGAATCACCATAGTATTTTGGATCTGGTTACAGCATGAAAAAGAGACAATAGCTTTGGAGAATAAGATTAAAACTGAATGTTTTCAGTAGGTAGGAAGGTGAAATTCATCATCTCAAATTCAACCCACATTCTACACTTTAGAAACCAAAATAGAAATGTGGAAGCTGTAGAACATGCTGTTGGGCTTCCTTTAGAAAACTTGCAGAAAATAATCCTTACATTATAAAAGACAAGTCAACAAATATGACTTTGAAGGTGCTTTGGGGGTGGGATATCTTTTGTTTTGTTTTTTTCCTCTGCACTACAAGAGTAATAAAGTCTTGGATAAAGACCAGGTCCTTAAGCTGCTCTTTAAGTACTGGAATCCTGTAAGGTAGAACATGAGCTTCAGTCTTTGGAAAGTGATTGATGAACTGGAGGAAATTATCTATGACAAAAACGCAAATAAGTTATTTAGAAAATGCAAACTATGAGGAAAGGCTGAAGGATTTGTAACATTAAGCTTAGAGAAAGAAAGCTGGAGACAGGATATGGTAGCAGCCTTCTTGTATACAATAAGTTTTACTGAAGTATGTAAAGTTCAGTTGCTCTTGGGCAGGTAAACAACATGAGGTATACACATTGTGGTAATTTGGTTCCATACAAAGTGTAACAGATAGTTTAGTTACTCAGTTGTGTAGTTGAAAAGGAATGGACCTTCCAAATCCCTCATATCAAACTCAAATTTGCTTTGAAATCTTTCTTGCTTTCTGGAGTTAGTATGAGATGGAATTTGACAGTGTGGTCCTTACCATCTCCTACCAACATCTGTCATAGACTACAGGCTGACTCCAGTGACTCCAATTTCCGCCCATCAGCTTCACTTACCAGTCAGACCCTGCTGTATTCACCTCAACCTGACCCTGCTGCTCTGCAGCAGCTGCTGTGACAAAGAGGAATCCAGCACTTCTCAGGGATGTAGGAGTGTGCAGGTTCGACCCCTGCTGTTCACTGCTCTGTGTGTGTGCCTGCAGAGTTAATGTGTTCCAAGTAGAGAAATGTATTGCAGAAATTAATGATGTGAGATAGATTTTCAAAATGTTTCTTTTTCACATCTCCTTCAGCATCACGGATTTTTCTTTTTATTCAGTTCTATTTATGATGTTTCATCAATCATCACGTTCTCTGTATATTTGTTTTAAAATATTATTTTAATTAACATTTATTTTAAACAATGACATAATTGTTTGCCTTGCTATCTTTGTGAAAATAGGATGTATTATTTGGAAATAATATGTTTTCAAACTTACTTCTTGTTATATTGCTTACACTCTTCTCTCACTTCATCAGCCTTAACAATAAGCATATCTGAGCAAATATCTTTGTAAAGTGAGCAGTCTAAATTTTCATTGACTAGTCTCTGAAATAAATGTTGACTTGGTATTGTCTTTAACATTTGAAAGTAAGGATGAAAATTTTAAGATAAAAAGAAAAGTGGTATTATGTCAGGCCAAAGATCTGTCAATTGTTTTTTTTCTTTTTTCCTAGCCTGACAAGAAATTAACAGCTTAGAAAAGGTTTATTTTTAAGAATGCACTATTTCCCCAAGGTAGCATCCAAAAATTTCTGTTTCAGGTACCTCCTGAGCCAGAGATGATAGTACCTATTTAAAACACCTTGACGTATTTCTTCACCATGAACTTGTTTACCTTTGGTTCCTGTAACTTTTAGCATCCACAACTTACTGTAGCAAGAAGCTCTGCAGCCCAAACAAGTGAGATGTAAGGAAAGCTGCTTTTCTCTGTTTGGTTTACTATGTTTACAGCTAATTGCATTTGATGCCTCCTAGTTGTGGTACTGGAAAAGACACTGGATAATCAATCCCTTTTTGCCCTCACCAGGTATGATTTTGCAGGCTTCTATCAAATTCTCCTTCAGCTGTCTCTTCCAGTAGGATAAGTCCTTGTCTACTCAAAGGAAGGAAAGTATTCAATATTCCTTTTCATCTTTGTTGCCCTTCTTTGAGCCTTTTTATGGAGTAGGATGAGAACTGTGTGGTATGGATTTATGTTATATATTTGTTCTCTGTTCCTTCTCTAATAACTTCTAGCATGCTATTTTCTTTTTTCACTTCTGATCTATGGAAAGTAACAGAACTACACATCATAACCCCAAGATCTCACTCCTCAGCTATGTTGTTCAATGCAGATCCCTTTATTATATATGCAAAATAACATTTTTTCATCATGTGCATTACATAAAATTACCTAGCTTGAATTGTATTTGTCTGTTTTGTTGCCCAGATACTTTTTTGTAGTATCCTCAGCCCAGCCTTTGAAGCCACAAACTTCTATTCTTAGAAGTTATTCTTGTATTTTCAGCAAAATTTGTCACAGACATTAAGGACTTTCTTTTCAAAAAATCAAATTTACTCCTGATTTGCTGGTTTTATACTACATTTAATGGTTTGTGTTTCTCTGGATCATTCACAGTATATTTCTTGAAAATTTGTCGTCTTTACTGAATCTGCTGCTTTCTTGTTCTCAGGTATGAAAGTGATTTTAAGTAATACTTTATATACCACTGAGAGGTGTTCACCTTTCTGGTCCTTGAACTCCTTTTGAATTCCTAGGTAAATGCTGATTGATGCAATTTGTTCCTGTTCAATTCTGTTGTTTGCTCTATAACATTTATTGACACTTCAATTTGATTCAGATCTTCAGTGAATACCCAGTAATGAAGAGTTCCAGTGTGGGAACTTCCCCAAGCTCTTCCACAATGAATACAAGGACAGAAAATTAATTTGGTTTTCTGGTAGGCCCTTCCTTTTCTTTGAGTGCTCCTTTTATGCCTTTATTATCTATTGACTCTAGAGAACTTCTGAAAGGCTTTTTACTCCTAATATGTTCGAGGAACAATGTATTAAGAGTATAAAAACTACTCTTCAAGCACAATTTTTTATTTTTGTCCATCTTATTGTGCCTCTTACATTCAGCTTGCCAGCACCTGTATTCTATCTAATTTTGAGCAAAACCCTAGAATTTTTGAAAGCTACTACTTAACTTGAATGACCTGCCTTCCCCAGCAGTTTAGCCATGCCTTCTTCTTTTTTCCCTTTCTCGGGTCTTTTCTGAAAGGTGATGTGCATTTGCTTTATGCCTTAAAATGTCAATATGTAGCCTACCTGAAGGCTGCAAAGATTTAACCCCAACTCCTTCCTCTTAGAAGAACTTTAAACCCAAGAATATGAAAATATTTTAAACTTTAAGAAAGTGTTTGTGATCATCATATCCATATCAATCTATGAAAAAGAAATTCATTATGTAGTTTTGTGGTTGAAATTCAATAATCAGCAGTAGTTTAGTTTGGATCAGTTTAGAACTGCTGTATACTTAAAACTGTGCTTATATCAGTGGTACCTCAATGCACATATATAGAAGAATATATTTTTTTCTTCCTCTGTTGGACTTTGCATTGACCATTGCTCAATTATTTCAAAAAGTGAGGATTAGAGCGCATAAGATAGCAACTTAAAGCTCCTTCCTCTCCATGTTTCTTGGTAGTGCTGAGCCAGTTATGTTAACTCAGGAATGTGCAACAATCATACCCCCAGAGTCCAAACAAATCTGCACCAGATGAAAATTTGATTTATAGTATTTCTTTTAAAAACTTAAAATAGTCAAAAAGAACTGTTTGGTTTTTTTTTTTCCTGGTATCTTCCTTCCAGGCAAAGATACCTTGTTGTAGTGCTGTGTAGAAAATATCATGCTTAAGGTTTTGGCGAATTACAAAGTTAATATGAGAGAGGGAAAAGCAGGATTACATTGAGTAATGTGAGAGCTCCCAACATGTATAGCCAAAGCCTTCCATAAATTAGCTTTTAATTACTTTTAAAAATCAGTATCTTGCTAAATTAGAGCTGTTCAAGATTTGGGAAATATCTGTTCATTGTAATCACATTAGGTTCAAAAGACTAATATTTGAGGTCCTGGTTCAAAGCACTCAGGGAAAGGATTCTGGTAAATCACTATCCAGTGATCACCATGATATTGGTTACTCAATAGGGCTCAATTGGCTAAATTAAGAGCAGTTTCTGTACGCACAGAATCACCTTTTTTCCCCTATGCATACCAGAAGGCTGTGAAGTCTCGAAAATGTAGAGTGAGGGAAAAAAAAATAATCTTCTTCCAAGCTTTGTATGAAGCTCATGTTGCAATTAGACGTTAGATTAAACACCACTTCATTCCCTGCCTTTCCCACCTTAAAAGTAAAGAAAAATAAAGTGGTATATTATATCTTTAAAAACAGCTCATATCAGAAATGAAATGCAGTGACATTAAATAATAATGAAGTCTCTAGAGGATAAATTTGTACATGTCCTCACAGATTTTCTTTTTTCCCTTATTATTTTCTCTTTTCCTTCTTTTTATTCCATCTGTGGTTTATATCTACTCCTTCAGCTAGTGTTTGCTTTTGAAATCATCAACTCACCACAGACTCCTAAAATTAGTCTGATCTTAGGAGTTTGATTAGTCTGACTAGTTGAGTCAGAAAGTTATCTTAGTTTACAACAGGCTTTTTGGTTCGGATGCTTCATTGCAACTTTGTTAAAAGTTTTGTGAGGTTTTTTGGTGTTGATTTTTCTACACAGATATACCTCTTGTAATGAAAGTTTCAACAATAAGAAAAAGTGCCAGAAATAGTCTCAGAGCTCCCTCAATCAAATGGAGTGCAAATGTATTTCTGTCAGTGGAGGAAATGTGTTTCTAAGAAGGCAAGGAGACCATTCAAAACCCCCAGATTTATTCCCATTATGCCTATGAGAGCCTCATGGCTAAATCCCAACGTTTTTCTTGGAAAATATATTCCATAACAGAACAGCCATTTGTCTTAACACCCCATGGCTGCCGACAAACAAAGCATTCTGCCAATGACTGGCACAAGCTTCAAGCTGCAGCCTGAAATCAAGCTGGTCCTTTTTATTCTTTCCTCTTTTTTTCAATCTCTCAAGGGCACATCTCGTAGTCTGGATGAGAACACAGAGGAAAGCAGATGGCAACACCATTTGCAGCCTGAGTAACAGCAGAGGAAGCCAAAATTCTAGATTAATGGCCTTGCCCCATCACAAATCCCTGTTAACTCAACTCTACTTGATTGCATAGCATTATTTGAGGACCCAGAACTGGACAGGCACCTCTCTAACAGCTAAAGGCGTGATCCCAGAAAGATCTGCAGACTGTGTTCAACATGATGTGCCCTAAAAGCATCAAGGTGATAGGAAAGTGCTAGTGAAAGTCATTGGCTACTGTGCAGCTTTAGAATTTAGGAGGGAAACAGCACCACCTTCACATACCTCTACTATAGCATTTAGCTTGTAAGGAGAGAATTTAAAGAGTTCATTTGTGTATTTCTCTAGGGTTTCTTTTTTCCCCC
>VYZX01019112.1:1048668-1079879 GCA_013401335.1 Brachypteracias leptosomus | reverse complement strand
CAGGGGTCCCGGGGGAGCGGCGGGAGGGCGGGAGAGAAACGGGGGGTGTGTGAGGAGAGGGCGTGTGAGGGAGGAATAGGGGAGCGGGGTCCGGAGCTGGCCGTGGGGAGGGGGAGCGGGTGTCGGCCGAGGAGCGGAGGGAGGGGAGAGGAGAGCGCAGCTGCCAGCAGCCGAGGCGGGCAGGGCGCAGGCTTGCGTTGCACCGAGTCGGGGGGAAGACGGGGGAAAGCGGAGCTGCCGCCGTGCTGGCGGCGAGGGCACTCGGGCTTTAGCGAGGTCTGTGTCCGGGGGTGTAGGCAAGGGGGGAGCCCGGCCTGCGGGCACAGGCCTCTCCCGGCGCCGGGTCGGGTCGCCCGGTCCCCTTCGCAGCGGTCCCGGCGATGGGAAAGTTCTTTGTGTTCTCGCTGCGGTGGGTGGGATGGGGAACGCCGTAAAACGAGACTCTCCATAGCGGGCTGGTGGGAAAAATTGCTTTTCCCTCCAGTATTTTACGGTGTGGGTCAATAACAGTCTCTGGGGCCCTGGCAAAAGAAATAACTATATGTTGGCCGTGTGTCTCTAGGCAGTGTTTAATCAGGTGGTGGCTGTCATCTGTTTTCTGTGTTAAAATATAAATTTGAGTTATTTTGGTTGCTGTTGAGTTCTTTCCAACTCTGCAGGTATGGATTTGATGGATTTTCTTTGTCCCGTCGCCTTATATAAGGGGGGCTAGTGTGTACAACCAGGCACTTGAGAGCACGTCATTCTCTTGTTGATTATTATAACCAGTTTGTAGATTTACAGTTCCTAGTTGCCAAAGGATGTTATGTGCTGTATGAACAGTTCAGTGTTCAAGCTGTCTTATAAGAAAGGCAGTCACAACAGTACAAGCTGCCCATAGGAGAAACACAGCTCAAGACAGTGCGAATGAAATCTTTGTCTATTTAGTTTTTGGGACAGTAGCTTTCAGAAAGGCTTTCCAAGATAATTTGGGTTGAATGCCACTTTAAAGAAATGGAGTAAAAAATCTCCAAATTTTGTTTCCACTGCCAAAATGATGACTTGGCATTTAAGGCTTTTCCAGGCAATTTGTGTTTTTTTCTCCTTCCTGTCTCTGCAAAAGTTCTTCTAACTTGTTTGCGATGTAGTAGAAGTACTTAACTTAGTCCTTGCTCCCCGAGATGCATAGTTTAAATAAGCATATCTTAAATGCTTTTTGTTTTGGCTGCCCAAATGGTCAGAGTTTGCTTGGCCCTGATAGTGGACATAGTTTTCACAGTGTTGCTTTAGAATCGGAGGAGGGAAAAGGGCAAAGTTGCACAGTGTTTTACTCAGGTTTATTTACAAGGTCTCTTCCTGATTGGCTCCTTTATTTTTAAAATAGGTGCCATACCTAGACTAAGTTTTAAAATGTTCTTTTACTGCTAACAAGTTTTGGTACTATACTGGGAGTTGGTTCTTCATACTAATGTGTCCATCGATGACCTGGCTTAGCCCATAGGCACTGACAAGATAAAAGTTAGAGATGTACTAAGATGTCTGGAATAGCATCTCTACAGATGCCCAAGATGTTTTCTTGCACACTTGTGACTGTTTAATTTGTCAAACTAATAAACAGCATATAAATAAGTTTCCTAGTAGTTTTGTAGTATCCGCGATCCTGTAGAGTTACTTTCCTGTAATTGAGGGCTTTTTTCATAGAACACAAATTCCACTGCAGCACTTCTTACATCTCCCGCTTGTCCCTATTTTTATCTGAAATATCTTTAAATTTAGAATTGCAAGTTGTGTTTTAAAGATTATTATCCTGGGTAATGCTTTTTATATAGTGAAGTTATGATCTCTCATATAAATAAAACACGCTGGCCGCCCAAGAACAACTGGTAATATTGTGGGTTGAACTACTTGTTTTTGTTTGTTTGTTTTCATGTGGAAGGGGAAGTAAGCAAAGAACAGTTTGTTTCAGTAGCTGTTTGGCCACATGCATAAGCAGTTAGTTGATAGTTTAAATGATACTTTATGAATGTCTTTGGTATTTCATTTATTCCTTCAAGAAAGAAAAACTAGGAAGAAATTTTCTTTCTGAACACTTTCAAGCAATTTTTTAAATGATAAAAAGAAAAACCCACCTAACCACTGTTCATCTAGCATTGATGTCTGTCTTAAATATCTCAGGAATAATAGTTGTTTCCATTTGCAGTGCTTACAGGGCTGTTAAGTTGTTTTCAGTTATGATAGGTCAGTCATGAACCTCTAAGAATTCAAAATATTTTCTGGGTTTTAATATAGAAGGTAGACATCTTTTGCATTCTTATTTCTCACATTTCATGACTAGTAGGCCTTTACAGAAATGCGAAGAATAACACTCAGTATTTTCTGCCAGAAAGTTTTCCTTATTCCTCTAAACAATTTGAAGATAACTTGAGAAAGGAGAGGGGGGTTCTTGTTGGATTTGTCACATCCCTTGATTTAAATGTGATGTTGAAAATTCACAATGTGTAATTTTTTTAAACTGGTCCAGAAATGAATGTGGGCTCCTGTTGGTTTGGTGGGTTTTTTTATAGACACCTCCAAAGCTCTTTTTTCTGAGTGCTGTCAAATCTCCCTCCATCACAAGCTGTATCAAAGTCTTGTTTCTACTTGGAAACCTAACATGTTGCTTTTGTTATCAGCTGTCGCTTATAACGGGGGGAAAAAAGTTCCAAATTTTATGTTGTTCATATTAATGGTCTTAGAAAAAACTTCTAAACAGTCACCAAATAACTGCAAGTTGTTCTGTCATTAGCTTTGCCATGTTATGTTCTTAGTGTTGTGGAATTTGGATAGGGTGCATAAATAAGACTTTAGCTGTGAACCAGGAGCTGGATTCACTTCTCTTACACCTCCTCCCAGTTCATCTCTCTTGTAGAGGAGTATTGTCTGCTGGTGGAGTCCACAGAGTGGATTTTTCTTGGCACCCAGTAGTTCACTAGCACTAGGCAGACATGCTACTAGACTTTTCACATCAGTTACCTTATTGCTTATCATACTTTCTGCCATGTCATGCATGTTGTCCGTGTGAGTGTGAAAACATATTTACTGTTTTTCCTCCAAATAGTATGTATGGGGGGTTTGTGGACCAAAAAGTAGCGGCTGGAAATGTCCCTCCCTGTCTAGGATACAATAAAAACCTGTTTACCTTCACAAAGAGGATTTTTCTGTTCAAGTCAGAGAGTTTAATTTAAAACTCATTACTTGCTGATATGTGCCTCTTTTATTCTTTAGATAATTCTACGGGATCTATGAATTTCAAATACAGTTTGTTATTCTTTGTGTTGTCAGCAGCATTCAAAGATGTAATATATTGGAATTTATATCAGAAGATACATATATATATATCTGTATGGTTTGGGTGGGGTTTTCTGTATGTGCTTCTTAATTAGTATTTAAGTGCTTTAAACTTGCAGAAGAGAACAAACAGTGTTGCCTGTATGCAAAAGAGCCACAACTTTTGCTGCCCTGTCACATTAACCAAGACAACAGCCTGTAAAAGTATAGTAAGTGCTGCTTCTCTGGGGGGGGTTGTAATTTTTCAGAAGTTTGAATAATATATCCTGTAGAATAACAAAACAAAGATTGAATTGCCATGCAATAGCATGTTAACAGCTGTGTGTTTTCTTTAGGTGTGGTTCTGCTTGCTTTGATTTCATGAAGTAGAACAGAAAATAAGATGTTCTATCCTGTATAATTGAGCTAGAAAGGGAAAAACTGGATGTACCAATAGACTGGCCATGTATGACTGGAGATTAACATCACCTAAGGAGAGTTTAGTGTTTCCAGAAAGGTTTCTGTTCCTAATGTGTTGAATATATTTCTTCCCTTAGTTATATACTATTCCAGTGTTGTAGACTGCAGATACTTGCTTGTATGGTCTTTTTAAGTCATCTTTAACTGTTCTGAAGGAGGTAATGTCACTGCAACCTGCTTTACTTAAAGACATGAAATTAACCATCAAGTCTTATGTTGTTTCAAATTTGTAGAAACAATTTGCGTTCCCATCTTCTACCTGTAGTTCAAGAGATTTGGGTCTCTCTGGATGTTGTCCTTGTTACATGAACCTTTTATTTTGAATTATTCTCAGCATGTGTGTTACTCAAGTTTCAGAGAGTTAGCAACTTGTGGAAGGTGTTAGTGCCTTCTGACTATAGTAAGATCAAACATCGAGGCAGTATTTATCATATACATTTAGAGAATTGGTGGAGTGTTAGGACTTTACATCCCATTTGAATCTAACAACCAGGTGGGCCAAAGTTACACTGCTAATTTTCATGAAGAGACAAACTGTTTCATAGCTGAAGTTTGTGATGCAGTGTTCTCACTCACAGCTATCTTGATGAAGACAGTGGTGTTGGAAAACCACCTAGTATCTGCTGGCAGTTAGAGTGATTTATCTCACCTTAATTGCAGAGATTTCTAAGGAATGGCTTTTCCTGGCTTTGTCAGACCAAGAGGAATTCTTCAGGTTGCTTTTTAGAGTTCTTGCATTTCCAAAATACATATTAATATTATGCAGAAGAGGCCAAGATCTTGCCTTTCTATAGCATTAATTGTACCCTCTACTGTATCTGATTTTGCAGCAGAAATAATAGGACTTCACTGTATTTAATTTCATGTCAGTGCTACTGTACAGGTGCCTATCTGAGTGTATTGTTAAGGCATGGTGTTAACTAATACTGCTTTACAGCAGAGGAAATGAGTGCTAGTAATAAGTTCGCAGAAGTATTGACAATTTATGTGGGAATTCCTACTGGTAATTATATTTTCCATCTGATGTTTAGTAGTATCTACAAACGTTAGTATTTCCACTTAAAACTATTAGTGATCTACAGTTTAATCTTGGTGAATGATTAACAAAAAATTAGTTAAGGTTTCAGAAAGAAGATATGGATAAATGTTTAACTGTTTTCAGACTAGAGAATTGAGAAGTCAATGAGCTGGGCAGTTTGTCCTGTAACGGGTCTTAGAGAATTCTGCAGGTTTTAATTTCTTTACTGAAATGCTTCGTAACAATACAGGCTGCAAATGTAGATTCTATTAATGACTCCTATTAGTTTGTGCTGATTTAGTAAGAAAGTAATGGGTACAGGACAGCTTATAATGGATGTTTCTGCGTTCAGGTGATGTAATGTGTAAGAAACTCACTCTGGATCTGGTGTAGCAGTGAAGTCCTGGCTGAGAAAGCACAGAACTGTTTTGTAGTGGCTGAAAGAATAGCAACATAAACAAAAATCCGTTGGTGTCATTGTGTAGTGTTCAGATGAAAACAAACAGTGCCCATTTTAATTTTGCTGAAGCCAGACGAGAGTCCAGTTGTCAAACACAAATTGTGTTTCAGAATTTTTGAAGGGGTGCCTGTGAAGCAAAAGAAGCGCACGCTGGGCTCGAAAGAATTTGGCTTATGCCTAGACTGAGAACTGCTGGTTCACATTTCTGTTCACTGAAGTGTATTAACAGCTCCGACTGACTTTACTGTGTTATGGCATTCTATAGTAGGTCAGAGTAGAATGAATAAAATGTATGTTGTCTCAACAGCTAAATTGCCTAAGTTCTGCTCACGTTATTGGTGGCATTTGAATACTTTGTCTTGGCAGGCTTACTTGGAAAGATAATGTTCCTGTGCTGATGACTTGGGAGTTCTGTTGCTGTGACAAGCCTTTTCTCTTAACTGATCACTTTGCTTACAATTTGATTACAAATTAGTCACTTTTTCGGAATTCCATTTTGTGTGCTTGACTCTGAGCTGTCTCTGTGACCTGGTTTTACTTTTTGTGAGTGTAAGATGTAGCAGAGTATCTAGAAGTAGTTCTAAAATTCTGCTGGCTACCTGGGTAAATCTAGGCCTATCTAAACTTCATAGATATTTCAAAACTTGGAATAATTTCTAAGGTTTTATAAATAAAAATACCAGGAAGTGTGGGTGATATTAAAATAACACTGGCAGAATTTTGGGGAGTTTTACAGAGGTGGTAGCTGTTGAGATGGATGCTGTGCAGAGCATTCCTGTGGCAAAATGCTGCATAAATTGCCTTGCCTATTGCTGAGTGGGCTGGTTTTCCAAATGTTCAGGAAAACAGAAAAACGGAGTTGAGCACTTGGAAGACAGCACAATTTATGTCTGAGAGCTGCTATGGAACTACCAGGAGTTAGGTGTGGGTTTGTACCCAAGGTCAGAAGTAGTCTTGATTAGATGCTCAGTGGGAAGTGGAACTTGAAACATCTTTGCCCGGTTGATTGCTGCTTCTCCCCAACATTCCTGAGCAGTTCTTTCTGCTTTTGACATTTCTCTGCCAAAGGAATGATTGGCACCAAATATTGGTGATCAGTATTATGGCTGAACCAAGCTTCATGTTCTCAGTTCTGTGGGCAGCTTTATGATTTAGAAACCATGTGAACGCTGCGTTAAACTCTATCATGAAATAATTTGTAAGTCCTCTCTTTAGGATACCTGGGGTATTTAAAGGGAGATTTTTTTGCAGTCATTGAAGATTTTAAAATCATAATTACATTTGAAAAGATGAACATTTCTGGTTTAAAATGTTGATTTTTTTGTTTCCTTGTGTAGCTATGTAGGAAACCTCTCCAGAGATGTGACTGAAGTTCTTATACTTCAGTTATTCAGCCAGATCGGACCATGCAAAAGCTGTAAAATGATAACAGAGGTAAGACCTTCCACATCCCGGGGGGTAGCAAGTCTAATGGAACATAGGAGAAAGTTACGTAAAGCAAATGGGCTTCTTTTGATATCCCTGGTAGTGTTTTTTTCAGGTTGGTTGTGTTTGGCTTGGGGGATGACTTTTTGCAGAAGAGCCCTGTTGTTGTGTACAGTCCTGTACTTTTGCCTGCAGCCAGACATACCTTTACCAGCTGGTGATGAGATTCCACTTTGTTAAAAAGATTGTTATCCACTCTTTTCAGAACCACGTTGTTCTGATGATCAGAAGCCTTATTGTTTCAAGTGTTATTCGTGGCTATTTTGTACATTTTTCACTTTATTTGAACATGAGCCTCAATAATTCTTTCCCTCTCAAATGTTTCTTTGCTATGGAAGAAAAGTAAAAAATCCTTCAAAATAAGTTTTGCTTTTCCTGAGCCTCTTCTGTGCCAGTGCAAATAGCTCTTGTCTGCACCTGTCTGTTCTTAAATGATTTTTTTTCTTGAAAGCAAGTGACAAAATTTCCGTAGTATTCCAGATAAGGTCTTTTGTACAAAGTGTTGGTAAGTATTAATACTTTCTTCTCTTCATTGTAAGTACTCTGGTACATTTAGGGTTGGTAGCCATGTCTGTGAGCTTGCTGACACATCCCAGGCAACTTCTTGCTCCCTAGTGTTTTTCCTTCCTTCTGCATTTATAACCAAAACACTTCCAGCAGGCAGGGACTAACCAGAACTTTCGTTGGGTTTAATCTTTGGCTCTTCAACTCTGGTTTTCTGTATGCTTTTCCTACCTTTTACTACTTCCTATGCTTTGTACTAGCTTGTAATTACAGATTTTCTGAGTACAGTCACATTATTTTTTTTGATGAATATTAATGAAGGTATTAAAAGGCAATTCTTGTGACTAGACTTCTTTAGGAACACTACCAGTAACTCCTCTGTGGTTTTCTTTTACCTTTCAGTGGGACAAGCTGCTTTTTTGGGTTTTACTTGCTTATTATCCACCTGATGCTTGTTTAATCACTCTCTTTGTCTTAGTTAATAATTTCCCATGTGGCGCTTTACTAAAACTTTTCAGAGAAGATAAAAGCTCTGCCACATTTTTTTACAAGTCCATTGGAGGAAGATAAGTGAACAGAGGGATAACAGAGCACAGTTGTTATTTTTTCTCTGAAGAAGCAGTTTGGGATGTCATACACCCTTCAGAAGTAAGGTGCTGCTGCCCCAACCTTTGGCTGATTGAGGCGTGTTAGCATCAGTTTGATTTCTTGAGAACCAGATGAGAAAATTCAACACTGTTTTACCCTGATTTAGGTTTTCTGGGTTTAAGATTTTACATAAGCACAGGAATAACAAGTGAGACGATGGAATAAGTAGATAAACAAAAAGCTACTTGCAGCTATATTCAGTCATACGGAGGTGACCGCACTGGGCTGACCTTAGCACCTGTCACCAGGCAGTCAGCAAGTGCAGGTTGGATTCTAGACTGGAACTGGCCTGCAGCTACAGCTCCTTTAACTGTCAGAGTACCTGTCCCTCCTTCTAATCAGCATGGAGTAAACTTGCCAGAGGCACTGAGTTACGTCTGAGTGGTTCTTACCTCCGTAGTATTATTATTCCCACCATAAGTCAAGTTTATACCTGAATGTTTTGAAAACTTCTGTGATTTTTGCTTGTTTCCCTATTTAGCCAGCTCTAGCAACTGTTTGCTCACCCTTTTTCATTTGTAGAATGTGACATGAATGTGTCAAGTGTTTAGAGATTTCAAGTGTTTATTTTGGGGGTATGTAATACTAAGGTGGTGCAGTGACCAGCATTTACAGGTAGCTTAAACACCTAAAGATCTGGGCATCTGCAGAAGAAGCTCTTCTCATGTTCAGACCAGCTCTTAGTGCTACAGAAGACCTCCCCGCAATCTAAAAGTCAAATTGCACTTCACTTGAAGCATGAACTGCACTAAGTCTGCTGAGGCCTTAAATAGATTTCCCAAATCTTGTTTTCATTGCAGCAGGAAAGTAGTGTGAGAAGAGGGGTGAATTAAGGCTTCCTGTTTTGGGGCATCTGGGGTGAGTGTGCTTTTAGAGCACTTCTTGGCTGTCATGACTTACACTCTTTTTATGATCTCAGGCATATTTTACCTTATCTGTTCCTTTTGTGTCAGTTAGAGGCAGCACTGATAGTGGTGCTATCAGAAGGATAACTTCAGACTACCTGGTCATTTTGGGTATAGAAA
The DNA here is from genome assembly GCA_013401335.1 of Brachypteracias leptosomus. Classification (NCBI taxonomy): domain Eukaryota; kingdom Metazoa; phylum Chordata; class Aves; order Coraciiformes; family Brachypteraciidae; genus Brachypteracias; species Brachypteracias leptosomus. Next base: position 1,070,974 of record VYZX01019112.1, on the reverse strand, counting down.
GGTTTTATGATCAGTTCAGCTATTCCATCTTGATAGCTTCCCTTGTTCAGGTGTAGGCAGAACCATGTTTGAAGATGATGAGGCAGAATTGGAATTTCTTGGTCCATATAAGCACCTATGAATTTTCACAAGTTAAACAGTAAGGCTGGTAAAACCCTGCTCTTAACTTGTGTTAGAGCTATGCTCTGTCTGACACTGAGGGGGGGTTGCTATGCAAGAATATTGATGCCAAAGCAGTTTCTTTGCGTGCTAGATCCTTCCCTCTCCATGCAAGACATAATTTGTTTAATATTAGTGTTTATCATCTTCTGGCCCGGGTACACGCAGAGCAATTAACGTAGGTATTTTTGTACAAGGGCCTAGTTGTTGTACTCATTACATTTTAGGCAGATAAAATCCAGTGTTAAAGTTGGCTTTCTAATCATCATTTCTACTTGATCAACTTTTCTGAAAACTTTTACCTTCTTTGTACTTAATTCCCTGGTACATGTAATGCTTCAGTGAGCTTTGTCTGTTGGTATTTTTAAAGGTGGTTCAATAGGGCATCCTACAAAAACTGGTTATACCCAAGATTTTTGGTGTAACGATCGATTAATATCTTTTCAGTCAAACTATTTTGAGTCCTTTTACAGGACTATTTCCCAGTTGCTGGGTATAACATTTTTTCACTTGAGACTGAGAATGTACAACTTCTGGGTTGCTGTTTGCTAGTGATTTTCAGGCAAATAAAAGGAAAGACTTCCTGAGTAGAAGGAGAGAGAAAGTTGGCAAAAGTGTGTCTGGGGAACAAACCTTTCAAGCTCTGAGTGTATATATACAAGGCAGAAGACCTTTTATTTTCTTTCTTCTCTCCATTCTTCCCCTTTTTTCCTCCCTCCCTTCCAGTCTGCAACTTGCTTTTCTGGTAGTTGAATTATTTTTAGTTTAAACTTAAAGTACTGAGCCCTCGTGCAAAGTAAACTATACTTGAGAAATTGCTAGACCTTTAAAAAGAAGTCCATCTTAATTCTTTCATTTAAGTGTAATGTCAAAGGCTATTTCATAAATCTAATGCAAATCATTCTTAAAGTTTCTAGCTGTAAGTAATATATTTTCCTGGATTTTCTTCTCAGCAACCCGATAGCAGAAGGGTCAACTCTTCTGTTGGATTTTCTGTTTTGCAGCATACAAGCAATGACCCTTATTGCTTTGTGGAATTTTATGAACACAGAGATGCAGCTGCTGCATTAGCTGCTATGAATGGGAGAAAAATTTTGGGAAAGGTAAGTTGCTTACATTGTAATCTTAGATTTAAGGTATGTCAGTTTGTGTGAAAATATGAGTAAAATTGTGGGGCACTTGTTTTGTTGATGTTTACCAAGGTTAAAGATGGTTAGAATAGTTGTTTTTACTAATTTAAAAAAGTCTTGTTTAGGAAATGTATCTTTTGTGATGTTCTAATTATGACAACATTTTATTTTGGATGATGATGTGTAAACTTTGGCTGTTATAACCTACCCTTGAATGAACTTACATGTAAGAATTTTGGGAATTTATACTAAATCTTATACTTATTTTCAGGAGGTCAAAGTAAACTGGGCAACAACACCAAGTAGCCAGAAAAAAGATACATCCAGTAAGTAAAGTAATGCCACAGTATCACTTCTGCACAAATACTTCACAACGTGGTAATAATTTGTCCTGAATGCATTTAAATATAACTTTTCTCCCTCCCATCTTGTGTTTAATAGAATTTTGCAAACTAATTCTTCTGTTTCTGCTTTGCAACTGGGGAAACTGGAGTGGACAGATTAAATTGCTGCTGCTCATCAAGTGGAATCCTGGGCGCTGCTGGTTCCCAGTGCTGTGTGCAGAGCATCACTTTCTCAGGAGTTGAAATTTTAGATAGCAGTTAAATATTTGATTAGTAAATTATTTATTTTCAGATCACTTCCATGTGTTCGTTGGGGATTTAAGTCCAGAAATAACAACAGAAGACATCAAGTCAGCATTTGCTCCTTTTGGTAAAATATCGTAAGTATCATAATAAACGTTTCCAATATCAGTTAGAAAATATAATAGTGAAAATTTGTTTCTGAGTTGCAATGTTATTTCTTATTGTTCTAGATAATTTTTCTGATGTTAATTTTCTTGTGTTGGGTGGGCAGTAAAGGGGTTATTGTTTCATCTGGGTATCTATCATAATTGTAAATACAGTAATGTAATTGTGCTCTGGTTTTGCTGAAAGCAATGTGCTTTTAACCTAATTTCTATGCTAATGTCCTTCAACTTTTTATTAAAATTTAATTACTGTTCTGAAGTGTGACTTTTTGTGTTCAGAATGTGTATAGAGTAGTGACTTACAACTGGCATATGTTGCATCCTCAGTGTATTTTATATGCGTTCATACCATGTTTCATAGGGAGTAGAGAAAACTGGGCAATTCAAATCTAATTTTATGAAGCAGCTAGTGGAATAACTTGTGAATGTTTTAAAAAAAGCTAATACCTTTGAGAATGAAATCTACTTTTTGGATGATAACAGGGGATGAATTAAGATTACAATACTTAAATGAATGGTGGATTTACAATATGTGCACATTTCTGCCAGTTAAGAGAATGTTTCTTTAAACTCCTCATAGATAATTCAGGTGATACTCAATCACCTGGTGTTTTAATTGAACATATTGAACATGACAAGAATCCTTGGGAGTGCTAAAGTGTGTATGTCCTTAAGAGTACTGCTGCAAAAAAAGCCTGCTAATGTTCTATCAGTTGATTTTTATAAAAATCTTTCAAAGTTGCCCATGAACGTTTTTGTGCTGCTTTACAGGAGTGTATTTCTAAGAACAAAATTCTTATTTTTCTCTTGTTCTGTACGCATATTTTTAAATGAATCATAAATCTTATTTCTTACCTCTGCTATTTTGTTTACTTTGCTTTTTGTCTCTTAATGTGGTAAGTAGTACTGTTTTAAAAATCAATTTTAAAAGAATAATTCAGGTTTCTGTTTCTCACTCTATATTTATACCTGAGACCTGCAGTTTTTCTAAAGTCCAAGTCACAATTAAAAGTAATAGCATTCTGGTTATTTTGCAGAATTGCTCATAAGAATGGACAGGATCTTGAAGGCTAACTGCAAGGAACTGTGCACACTGGAACTCAGTTGTAGATTTTTTCTCATTTCTATTTATTCTTATTATACATTATTTATATATACATATTTTAGTATTTACATTTTAACATTCTATATTCAGTGCAGTTCTATATTTCCAATCATTTTAACTTACTCACTAAAATTTCTGTGTAAATTTGTTGTTTTCGTACTGGTGTGCTTAGCATTGTTGTTAGTTTTATTCTCCTTTCTTAAATTTCTGAAAATGTCAATTTTTCAAAATTTACAGCTACCCAAACTCCAAAATGATGGTAGAGAATTGACCAAGAAAAATAAAGAAATCTGTTAACAGGCCATGTATGCCTTTTAATTCCTATTTTTTCCTCTTTTTCGATTTTTTAATATTTCATATATTTTGTATCACTAGGCAGAAGACATTTAACTATTTAGAAAATGCATGGTAAATTAGATAGAATTGTTACAGTAATTTATAGAACAGTAAACCTTAGAGGACCCTAGCCAATAGAATATTAGAAAAGGAAACTTTGTTTCTCTTATACTTCAAATTTGAACATTCTAGTCTTAGCCAGTATAGGTTATGTGGATAGGTTGCATGTTTATTACATGTTATTTTTTTTGTCCTACTGCTTTTTTCTAACAGGTAAAGAAGCAATAGGGAGAGTTCAGGAATGACTGTAGTTTTAGGGCTAACTGAATTTATAAGAAAAAATTATGCTCACAATACAGTGTGTGTGGTTCCTTTTAGTTTTTATTTTGCAGGTTATTAATATTACCCTCATATAGCTGTGCTTCTTTTCACAGGGATGCACGGGTAGTTAAAGATATGGCAACTGGAAAGTCAAAAGGCTATGGTTTTGTATCTTTTTATAACAAACTGGTGAGTAATCACGACGTTGATTTAAAATAATTGCCTGTTTTCCACTTCTAGTTTTGCCTTTTTGTTGATACATTCAGTGTATCAGACTTGTCCGGGGGAAATAAATTTGTATGTATGGGACAATTTGACTTTAGTCAGAAACTTCCATTATTTATGGTTGAGGATTGAAGTGATTCAGATGACAGTGATGCTGTGGGAACATTGTGAAAGAAGATTCCTGAATGTAGAAAGCTCGTGTGGGTGCGTTAGGGTAGTTGAGCTTGGTCTGTGGAACCATCTCTCCCACAGCCCCATCAGTGGTGCTTTGGGTCTCCTGGTTGCAGCACCATGCCAGGCCCGGTGCAGCTCCCTCTGAAGGCAGGAGCCCCTGCAGAATGACCTCCTGGAGCAGCAGAGTTTGGTGTTTGCCCGGTTTAGATTCATGCCAAAGCATCAATTAGGTCTTTCTGGGACCTAATGCAGTCAAGTGTGTTGTACACTGAAGGGAGCCTGCAAAAAAGCTGAGGAACTTCTTTACAAGGGCTTGTACTGATGGGGTGAGGGGTAATGAGTTCAGACTGGAAGAGGATAGATTCAGGTTAGATGTAAGAAAGAAGTTCTTCACTATGAGGGTGGTGAGACACTGGCACAGGTTGCCCAGGGAGGTTGTGGATGCTCCCAACACTGGATATGTTCAAGCCCAGGTTGAATGAGGCTTTGAGCAACCTGGTCTAGTGGGAGGTGTCCCTGCTCATGGCAGGGGGGTTGGAATTAGATGCTTTTTAGGGTCCCTTCCAACCCAAACCATTCTATGATATATTTGCTTGAGCTCTGCATCTCAGAAAAGCTTTTGCTTGGTCCTTGCTTGATTTGCTAGAACATTTTAAAGTCTAAGGTGATTCTTTCTGCTCAGTAATTAATTTCCAGCTAGGAGTTGATTCTGTTCTTCTCAAAGCCTTGCTTATGCATGTTGCAAATGGGAAGGGAGTTGGATGGTGTTACATAATGGATAATGTTACGTATGCTTAGGAAGAAGTGCTCCTGCCAAGTGCCTAGTATCCCTTTCTGACACAGATATTAAAGATGTTATTTGTAGAATTTAATCAGTATAGTCCTGGTAAAAATAGTGCTGTGCCCAACCATTTCTAGCAATGCAGCTGACTCAAATCACTCTTGGTCATTTAGAAGTTAGATACCTGTTTGACAGCATAAAAAACTTGGGAAAATTCGTTGGAAAATTGAGCTGTGTGTGTCTAGAGGTGTGTTTAGGACAATATGGGGAAACTGTAAACTGTTTTCCTTAAATATTTTGCATAGGGAAAAACACAGTTAAGGATTTTAGGCATATAAGCCTGTTGGTGTGGTCAAGAGTTCTACATGTCAAGACTTTTTCTGCCTTCAGTAACAGTTAACCTGGGGTTAAATCATAATCAGAAGAAAAAAAATTGGATTTTCTTTCTTCAGATTTGCAAATGCCATGAGATATTACAATTAAGTGCCTTGATTTAGTGTATTTTTTTAACTTCATTTATTTTGTGTTGCAGCTGAAATAGGGGAATAGCTGCCTCATTTCCTTGTACCCCTTTTCTCTTATCATATAGTTGTGTCTGGTCTCTGTGACTATATGTTAAATGTTAAAACAGTCAGGGAATGCAAGTTACTGGATTCTTTTAAGACTGAACCATAAAAACTCCAATTTAAAATTTATATTGATTCTGCAAAATTAATGAATGAATTCTAAATGTAATATAATAATTCTAAATAATAAATACTTCTAAATACCAAGTACTTCTAAAATTTAGGTCCTGATTGCTGCTCATTCAAACAGCAGTTGCACCTGTAGGGTTGTGATGCAACTATCCTGAGCTGGTGATTTACGAGCTGTTTTTTCAGAATTTATTGTCATCCTGCTAGATTTGGAGTTTGGGGATTTTGACTTCAGGTGCTCCAGCCTGAGGTCTTAATGCACACCCCACAGTTATGAGAAAATTAAACTCCTGTGTTGAACAGTTATGGCATGAGCTCCATTCTGGTTTTGTCATAGCTGTGATCCTCAGGACCAGGGGCAGGATTCATCGGAGCTGGTTTCCTTTCCTAGGCAGTTTGTAACTTAATCATGATGTTTGGGGAGTGAGGGTGCTGGAATAATGTTGGGTTTGATTAGGGCCTGGTGGTTTGGTTTGGACTTTTTAGGTTTGGGGTCTTTTTTCCTTATTGGTCATCTCTCATAATTTCTTTTTTTGTATTTATGTATTGCCGTCAAAATGAGTGCTCTGTAGTTAAAACTTAGGAGGATCAAGATCCTGAGTGATCTGAGTTTGAGAGGAGTCTGTGACAGCTGGATTCCCAGTGAGAGGCAGAACACCTTTAACGTGTCCAGATGTTCTCCTTGTCCCTTGTGCTTGGTGTTTTCTTTCTTAACCTTTGTGCCCTTGGAAAAGCATTGCAAACGTATTATTTACTCCACCTCTCTTCTTTCAGAGTGATTGGGGAAAAAATTGCTTCTTGCAAGCCTTAGCAAACTTATTCCTTGCTTATTAGATGTTTGTGCTTACGAGGTGAACTTAAAGATTGTCTTTTAAATCATGCTTGAGATGAGAAGTTGTCAGGTGGGGCCTGGGCTCATGTGTGTTCATACAACAACTGTAATATTCGGAGAACTTACAAAGCAGTTGGTGCTCAGACATACATCAGGTGCCTCCAGAGAGCAGAGCAGAGGATGGGGCAGGGAAATGTGCAGCTAATAAAGACAAGGGAACTAAGATGCTCAGTCTCTTTATCTCACCATTAGTTTCTTAGTAACTAACATTCAGCCTTCCCAGAACTTCTGATTTTTTACCTAAACTTGGCCTATTACATTGTGTGTATATTAAGATTCTGAACAAACACATCCAGTCTTGTTCTACAATGTCTTCTGCAAACATGCTCAGCATGGTATAAATGTTACTTGGGTTATATCAGAGAAATTTTTCAGTGAGGGATTTCAGTGATTGAAAACTCAGGAAAGACTTTTTATCGTTTACTTTTGTCTATTGTATTTTTAATACAGTCAATTGGCAAAATAATTTGATTTTTAATAATAAAAATTGTATTTGTTTTATTTCAGTCACTGCTTCTGACATCTGTATGACCTTTGTACTTTTTGGGGCAGCCTTCAGATGAGAATCTGAAGATGCTTGTTGTGTAAAGGCAGTATATGTATGATTGTAGTTGGCTTCTAACCTGTGTGTAGAAAATGAGGGTGGGAGGAAGGTTTTACCAGATCACTTGTGAGGACCTTCTCTGTAGCAAAGTGGCTTCATGTTACTGCATTTTTGGTTTCTTGCTGTGATTGCTCAGAATTTCATACACTTTTTAGTACTGTTGGTTTTGTCAACAGGATCAACTGACAACCAAGTCTTTCTTAAAAGCAAACTTGTACATACTTCCTGTATGCATGTGTTAATAATCTTTATTTAAATCTCTTTAGGATGCAGAAAATGCTATTGTACACATGGGAGGCCAGTGGTTGGGAGGCCGTCAGATCAGAACTAACTGGGCAACACGGAAACCACCAGCCCCCAAAAGTACACAAGAAAGTAAGACCTTCCTGTGATGCTCTGTTGTTTGCTCTCTTGCACCTCACTGTTCAATGGAGGAATAAAACCTAACGTTGCCAAAATCATAGCACTTAAATGTCTAGCTTGGCTTTCTGTTCTTAAAGAATAGATTTTTATTTTTTTTTATGTCAATGTGGTGGTGGCACTGCTGGTCTATCATAAAATATCGAATGTGTTTGTTAAATGTATAATTCACACTTGTGCCCGAGGTAAGTGTCTGGGACTCCAGTTACTCTCAGCCTACTGCTTAAAACCAGCTTTCTCTCTTTATAGATAATACGAAACAATTGAGATTTGAAGATGTAGTAAATCAGTCAAGTCCAAAAAATTGTACTGTGTACTGTGGAGGAATTGCCTCTGGGCTAACAGGTATGATTTGATTTACTGCTCTTTTATTATTGAAGGTTTTTGGACACCAGGATGGTTACTAATTCAAAACTGTTGTATTTTATAGATCAACTTATGAGACAGACTTTTTCGCCATTTGGACAGATTATGGAAATCAGGGTGTTTCCAGAAAAAGGTTACTCATTTGTCAGGTATGGACAGAGGAAACCAAAATCCGTCCTTCTCTTCATGTTGTGATGTTTCATCTTTCTGTAGTTTCACTTGATGAAACTTCTGTTGATACATTAAAAGCTGTCACCATATGTTAATAGAAAAACTTAGAACTTTTAAAAGTGGCCACCAGTCTTTTTACCTGAGAAGATGAGTATCTGTGAAAGCAGATCTTTTTCTCTGGATTTCCTGTATGTATGGAGTCATTGTTTGTTAACAGATGAGACTGCTGTGAAGCATAACATTACCTTGTTTTTATCTTCTTTAGATTTTCAACTCACGAAAGTGCAGCACATGCTATTGTTTCAGTTAATGGAACCACAATTGAAGGACACGTTGTTAAATGTTATTGGGGGAAAGAATCCCCTGATATGACTAAAAACTTCCAACAGGTAACTGCACTTTAACCTTTCCATTGTACTGCAAAAGCAATTGGGTATATACCTGTAATTCCTTCCCAGTTGTTACAGCTAAAGTTTATCATAAGAGTTCTTATGAAATTCCATGTTCTGTCTCAGTTATGTTCCAGTTGTTCATCAAATGGGGCTAGTGATTTTGATGGAATATCTGTTACTGGCTTCTGGATATGATTCAAGATAGGGAGAAACTTTGAGGTAATTCTGTTTCTTGCTAGTTCGCTAACTGCAGACTAGATGACCACACAAATATTCTCTGGTATTTCAAACACACACAGATACATTTCTCAGTGCAAGGATCTAATTAAGTCACAGCGATGTCTTACTTTTCTGATCTCATTATTGCCCTTTTTAGCCCTGTGATAGATGTAGCCAAAAATTTTGCCTTTGGCAGCACAAAAGGAACATAATCCATCTCTGGAACCTGAAGTACTGTGAATTGTTCTTTCCTTAGGTGGATTACAGTCAGTGGGGGCAATGGAGCCAAGTATATGGAAATCCCCAACAGTACGGGCAATATATGGCTAATGGGTGGCAAGTACCATCATATGGAATGTATGGCCAAGCATGGAATCAACAGGGTTTTGGAGTAGAGTGAGTAATTGTATTTAATTTTTTTTAGAATATTCCAAGAATGTTATATCTGAGTTTCAGGCCCATTTGGTTCAAGGATTGCATGAGGTTTCAAGCCTTAGGTGGTCTCTTTATGTGCTTAAAACTTATTTAGTTATTTCCATGGACCAAATAACAGGGTGAGTCACTCTGGCTTGCACTTGATCATATATTTTATGCATGTTTTGAGACTGAAGGCACAAAGACCTCCTCTGGTAAAGTTTTGGATGGTGGTCTTATCTGCTATCTAAAGATTTTCTGGATTCTGGCTTGAGGTGGTGAATACCTGAGAGTCTGAGGAGCCCAGGTACTTGCCTACAGGGTTCCTCACCTACCCTGGAGAGGAGAAACTACATCCTGACACTGAACTTGGGCAGTTTCAGAACTTGGGTGTGCTTTTAATACTTGATCTCTTCAAGATTGAAGTCTTCACAACTTTGTTTTAACCTACTTTTAAAATAACTTCTTTCTTTCCATAATTCTTCATTATCTCTCACCAATTAAACCCATTAAGCCCTGATAAACCCATCACTGGTATTCATGCCAATTAGGCGTTGGGAGTTTTATGCATTTCTACATCCCTGCTGTTGACTCACAGCCACCTGTGTGTGTACATGCCTTTGGAGGCAGTTGTCCTATGCAACTAGTACCCAAGGTTTGTGGGGCTTTTCTTTGTTCTTAAAAAACTGCTGGTATTTTCAAGGTTCATGTGTTGTAGCACTTAACCTGAATTACTCTTTAAAGAGAATAAGAAGTTGTTCTATTTTGATAAGAGTAGTAGTGTAAGAAGTATGTTTTTATGTTCTTTTTTTAAGTCTGTTGTCTTGTAAATAACCAGGCTAGCTTGCATGATGTTTTTAAAATTTTATTTCCTGTTTTTAACCATCCTGTTTCTTTTTAAGCCAATCTCCATCTGCTGCCTGGATGGGTGGATTTGGTGCTCAACCTGCCCAGGGACAAGGTGCTCCTGTAATACCTAACCAAGCTGGATATGGTATGGCAAGCTACCAAACACAGTGAGCTGGGACTCTGTTTAAAAGTGTGTATTTCATGATAGGCTGCAGTTTCCAGTGACATTCTGAAGACTGGAATGTAGACAATGAAAAAAAGAAATATTTATTTTAAAAATGGAAATGTTTGGAACCTTTAGCACAGCTTTGCTTTGGTGAAGGACACAAATGTCTTCTAGTTCTGCCTTTTTAAGTTTTTGTTCATGATGGATATGAACATGTTTTTCTTTGTGTACAAAAATTAAAAATAAAGTCAATAAAGACAATTCTGACTACAAATTTTGATATAGTAGGAGAAATGGCTAATGAATTTGATCCTTAGGTTACCATTCCATNTCAGGATTTTTTTGGTTCTGTCCTCAGTGTTTTATATCACTGTGCTTTTTAAGAGAAATGACGTTGAAAAACAGCAAGTTGCTTTTAGCTGAACACACACCCTGAAATAAACTGTGGACCAATCATTACAACCTGCTCGACAGTATTGATTTTTCAAGAAACCTATGGGCATAGCTCAGAAAGTGTATGTAGGTCTTGGAATAATTTTTTAAAAAAAATATTTAATTTTTCTACACGCTTAAAGAAAACAGTCTGATACAAAGAATAGTTCAGTCTAAGCTGAAAAACAGTACTGTCTGAGTAACTTCACAGAACTTCTACTGTCCACATTCAGGCACACATTAAAACTTTTCAGAGCTGGTTTGCTTATTAGGGCTGTAGTAAATTTGCATTTAATTTTGAGAAGTAAAAACGTTTTTGCAAGTATGTTGTTTGTATTCCAATCAGACAGTCATACTTGTACTTTTACATAAAGTTTGAAGGCTACACATTGTAAATATTTCATAATTACAGTGTTTCAAAAGCATGCTCAAACATAGAAGTAGCAATGTAATTATTCAAAGTAATACTTAATATACTCTACTGCTTTAAACGCAGTAGATTGACAAGAATGTGCAAGACTGACATTTCCAAAGTTGGCTATTATGTAAAGTTACATAAAGAACTATAACAAAGAGCCTTAATTTTAATTTCATAAATCTTTAATGCATCACCTTTTTTGTCATTAGAAATACGAATTTTTTGCTTTACATTATTTGGTATGTAAATACCTTGGTTACCAACCTTGTAAACCTATTTCAAGGTTATTATAAGTTGTATAGTATCTTGAGTGTTTTGAAAAATCTTGATGTTTTTTAAGTCTAGAAATATTTTGCCCAAGAATTTTTTAACAAGATTGTTAAAAACATCTTATTTTAGAGACTATTCAATGTGCCATTTGGTAAATGGAGATGCAGTTGAAACAGTACACTGAGTTGTGACTTATTTTTAATTCAAGTTTTTGTCTTTCTGGGTGGTTTGCATGTGCTGAACCTGTACAGAGGCTGGGTTGTTTGTGTACTGAGTGTGTAAATGGATAAATCATGAAGATGTTTAAATGGTATACTTGGGTTACTTCTGAATTATTTTATGGATACATTGATATAAACTGCCTCAATAAATTTGAAGTTGAAAATGAATGTAAGTTAGATATAAGTACTGTGTCTTACCTGTGACAGCTAGAGGGTGCAAGTGTTTCAGCTGTAGACTGAAATACACTGAGGCAGGCACAATTAAATAACATTAAAAAAGAAAACTAGGGTTTGCAGTGATAGTTCAGTGAAGCAAACTTCCATTTTAAAAGAAAGGGAATGTTTGATTTTAGAGGCAATAGTTCTAAACGAGTGTCTGAGAAGCTGCATCTTTTTTCTGTTTCATACCATGCAGGTGTTACAAGTTAGAATAGATTTTGAAATGGAAACTTGCAGTTTTGTTCAACCCAGCCAGGTTGTGCAAAGAACTACACTTAATGCTGTAGCAAATCACGTGAGGGGTTTGGTTTTTTTTTCCTCCTCTTCTACTTGACATGCTAAATTAGTACCTTGACTTTTAGGTCAGGATGAAAGTGAGATTTACTGGAAGAGCAGTTTAGTTGGCTTGGCTGTACCCAGAGGTACTGGTGACTCTGGGCTCCTAATGCATGCAATAATGACTGAAGTGAAGTGTGGAACCCTAAGTGCTTGTGATGACAGAATTGGCCCTTTATCTCTGTTTCTCCTTTATGCTCTGTGTAATGTTTTTCCACTCAAGTTTGGACCCTTGTCTAGAGGACTCTTGTTTTTCTATAAATTTTGTATATATGTGTATATCTACGCGAGGATCGGCCTATACATTGTAGTTTGGGAGAAAAAAAAATCACAAGTCTGCATTTTTTGTTACACTTAACTGGTTTAAAAAAAAAAATCACGAGTCAGTAGATATGTGAATTGCAAGTTACTTTAGGATTTCTTAGGCTTCACTTGAAATCTGGGGTTTCTACATAGTTCTAGGTGTTTGACCCATGGCTGTTGTGGGTGCATGCTGGTATGTAAGCAGGATGTTCTTTAGGCACTACTGAAGATGTAGATGATGCAAGTACATTGCCACATAAATGCCCGTATAAATGGGTGTAAGGTGAAGGCAGTGATCTTTCAGGTCTCAATGTGTAGCTCACCTTAAAGCTGATTATTTAATATGCCTGCTGTAGAGCTGGGCCATACCTGACCTGTATTTCAGGATGAAAGATAAGGTATACTTTTGCATTTAAGTCTTTTGTCATGGATTTTTATACAGCTTGTCTTTAATGGCGATAGTTCTTCGCAGACTGCTCAAGATCTGGGGGTCTCCAGTGTCCATTAATGTTTCTATAGCACTGCGAGGAAGAGTTTAATTGGGATTGCTTTCTCCTCAGTAGCATTCATAAATGCACCACTGACAGGTTTTTGGCACCAAAGAGCCTCTTGCACCATACTACTTTTACGAGTGACTGTTACACTGTTTTAATTTCTCTTAACTACAGACATCAACCACTACCTAACACCTTACCACTAGGATTGGGGTTTCAAAAGGGATTGATTTCTCATGGCTGAAGTTGATGTGTGCAACCTGAAGCAAGGTTGGAATCTGCGTTTGCAGAAAACGTTCAATAAAAGTGAAACGTGATAAAGGGCTTATCCTGTATTGTCATCTGTCAGAACACTGTCCCTCTTTGCTGTAAAACTGACAACAGGCGTACAAGGCTGAACTTGTAAACTATGCACTTGCAATCGTGTAAAGGATGTTTTATTTAAACTTTTTCATACAAAAACCGTTTTGTATTTTGCAGAGTTGCAGTAGTAAGGCTGTAAATCTAAGGTTACATGTAGCTTTTCATCCGTCCTGCCTCCTTGTGTATAGTTGTTAAGTTTTCAGACATACTCTTCCTGCAGAACCTTCTTCCTTACTAAGATAACTTCATGAGACTCTATCAGAACCATTTCCTCCATTTCACTCGCCAAAAAAAAAGTCTCACAGTGAATAAGGCTTAGTTTTGCAGGAAATTGGTGATTTGTTTTTCTTGTGTTTGTACACAAGGAAGCAGACTTAAACTGTATGGACATGATTAGTGTCTGCTACTTCTTAATTATCTGACTGTTTTTGATTAAGGGCACAAGTCTTTGTGTTAATCACGTGGAACTGTTTCCTGGTCAGCAATAAAAGATTTTTGTTGCACTGTTCTTACATTGCAAGATCGAGGCGATCTTTTATTCAGTGTACTTCAAAAAATATGGATGGGGTTTGTAAAGAACTCTCCTGTTCCGGGCTGAACCTTCATCTTCAGGTACAGTTGGGTTGTGGATTGCTGCTGTAATAGCAAAAGGAAGTTGTTCTTTGGAAACTGAGTGATAAATTTATTTGTTCTGATCATACGTGGTGCCTGTTCAGCACGGGTAGATTTAAGGGTTTCACTGTGTAATAATGTTTCTCTTCATAAAAATGCAATTGCAAGTCAAGAGCTGCTGGGAAGGTGTTTGGTGTGTTTCATTTCACCCAGCTTTCATCAATCCAGTTGGTTGCTTGAAAAAAAAACAAATTAAGAAGTTATTTATGGTTTTCAGTATCACATGGATAAAATGCCCACCCCATCCCCCCCTTACCATCACTTCAAAGGAAATGCTGAAGTGCTCACTGAGTGTTTAAAGAGGAACAGGCTTTGTGTTGACGAGTGAAGGCTCTGTCATCGTTCTGGGGATGTGTGCTGAGCTCGATCGGGGACGTGAGTGACACACTCTGCTCACTGACGTTTACAGCACAGTGACACAGTTAATTTGACATCACTAATGATTGTTTGACTACAAGTTATTCTTCCTTAAACACACAGCCACTCAAGCTGATCTAAATAATCTTGGTTGTTAAAGTATTCCTGATACGTGGTGGGAAGAAGCATTGCTTTACCTCCTCTCTTGTGATCCAAGCTGTCAATAAGACATCAGACTTGCATAAACAGTATTTTTTTTGTTGAGAGGAAAAACACTTATTGGAGTTGTCAGGGAGTTCAGTGTGAACTGACTCTCCTCTAGTGAGGGGTGAGGCCATTTGGATATTTCCCTTTGAGAACAAGGGCTCAGTTGCTCTTCTTCACACGGACCCAGGCTCTCACTGGTCCCAGGTACTTGGCAGCTGTTCTTCCCCAGCCCTTGCAGGGAGGAGGAGGAGGAAAGGAAAAGATGGTGAGATGAGATGTGTGCAGGATGCAGCAGCAGTGGTGCCAAGTCATATTGTCCAACACATTTAAAGTCATGACAGGCTCATGCAGATACCACAGCAGTACCCAAAGGATTGTGGCTGCTCAGACACGAACTGGCTTTATCTCCTGGCTTAAAATAACATTGCTTTAAAATTACAAATTAGAAAACGTGTAACATTTGGCTATTTTCTTTTTCCTGAGAAAATGTATGCACATCAAAGAGCCAAGCTAGAATGCCTCAGTTGACTAAACAAAAAAAGAAAACTTAAAGGAGCAAATTGCCTTTAACATCTGAATTTGTAGACCTTTGCTTAACTTGACTCCTTAGCTTGGCATTCTGTTGCTTGCCTGTATTGACTCTTTTGTTTGGGTAACCGAAGTGGTTTGAGATACGCACAGCTGCTTGTTGGATGTCTCCCCATTCTTTAAATGTGTCATTTCTGGAGCAGGGGTGGGTAGGAGTTGAGGAAGAATCACAAGTCACGAAACACTGAACGCTGCGTATGTGTCCTAGATGGAGATCAACTTGAACTAGAGCCAACTCTGTAGAAGTTCATCTACCACAGGTGGTGATGAAAAGCTGCTGTTCTTTGTTCCAGTAGCTAGCTCTTTGAGCTTAATAAATGAAGTATTATTATTTGAGTGCTGTTTCATGAAGAATGCTCTTTGTGGTTTTGGTCCTTCCAATGAAGCAAATCTTTCTCATTCCATACATTTTTTCCTTTAATGTTGGCTTATCAAGCATGATGGGCAAGACCAACTGGTACAATTTACTGCTTAGTTCAAGTCTTCCAACTCAGGTACTGACTGTGGGGGAAATAACCCTCTTAGGTATTAAAGCAACCATTTAATTTTGCAATATAGCTTTGTGGAACTATTTCTACTTGAGTTTTACTGGCACCTGAAAGCACAAGGAGGCTACATGGATACACCTTAGACCGTAAAGATGGAATTGACCTCCTGGAGCTGCTGTTATGTGCTACAGCTGCTGTACCAGATCATGGTTGTACAGTCAATTGCTGGAAACCTTTCATCCTTGCTGCCTGTGTGCAAAACTTGTGTTCTGTAGAGAATAAATCTGTCCTGGGTTTTTGCAAATATTGGGAGAAGGCTGAAGTCCAATGTTATTTTCTGAATTTTTGCTGTCTTAGTGTGAATTGGGGCTTCTTTTTGTTTACAGGTATAAGCTATGGTTTTGTGAGAGAAATTTCTGTTGTATTTGTGACTGATTATCTAAAAACATATTTATTTTTCTTAAATTCTGAAATTTGCTATGTTTCTAGGATGCTATTCCTAGATTAATCTTGCCTCCTACTTGGATTTATGTACTCCATGGGATACCAGAGTCCATGAAACATCTCTCAAATTGCTTAGAAGGGATATTTTCAGAAGAGCAAATTACTGTAAACTTGCAGCAGGCACGTAACAAGACCTTGTTCTGGAAGTGTAACAGATGTTCGTATGTATTGTCCATGTATTTTGAAATGCTCAATGCCTGAGGTCAGAGGTCCAACATACACTGCAGAATATATGTTGTATTTTGAAGGCCTAAGGCCAGTGTACAAGGTGATGCTGTGTTCACATTGACTTGAGGCCATTCCTTCCAGCAGCTTTTTGCTTTATGGCCTTTTAAGAAACAATCTAGAACCTGTTCTCCAATAAGTATACATGGAAATTTGGGAAGGCACACGACACTATCCTTTAAATACATTTTATGAGGTCACAGCATCTAGCAACAAGTATTTGACAAATTTTGAAGGTTAAAAAATTGATGTTTCATTGAAATGCTTGCACAGCAAAACCTGACCGGGAGGTGTGGACAGAGTCTTCTCTGTCCATATGACTCCTCAATAAAAGGAGGGTAAGGTGCAGTCTCGTTAGAAGTATCCACCTACATCCAAATCTTCATTTGCTGAGGCTGTAGAAACAGCCATTGCTTCCTAACCATTGTTCTTGCAGAAAAAAATACATAGGTGCTAAAACTGTGGGCTGTGATTCAGTTAAGGCAATATATCTCATTTTGTGTACTGTCCATTTTGCTGTGGTTTTCACTAATTATATATTTAGTCAAGAGAGTTGTACTTGCCTTTCAGGCACGAGGAGCCAACCTGGTGCATTTCTATCTGCTGCTTAGCAGAAACACACTGACCTCAGGTATTGTTTTTAATGCTCCCCTGTACTGCAAAAAGCTGTGATTTCTGTACTCTCTACTTTCTAATATTTACAGATGGATGTTGAAAGTGTATATTAAGTACTTTTTCTTTTTTTGTATCTTCATATTTTTACCAGATGATGTAATTCACAAAACCTGAGATTTCTTTACTGCACCCCCCTAGTCCTAACAACATCAGTCCAGAGGGGCTTAGAATGCTTTTAAAGTTTTGATGATGATTCCTTAATTTGTTTCTTATGGAATATATGAATATTGTTTTACTAAGTCAGGTTTTTTATTGCTGTAAAACTGGTTATTGAAAGCCATATTTTGTCATCTCAAGTTTTAATTCATGGTGCTACTTTATTTTCTAAAAGCTGTTTTTTAAATCCTGCAGGGAAAAAAGACATTTGGCATTTTTCTGCAATTTAAAGGCAATATAAAAGGAAAATAAAATTCCTTCACCGTAATTCTGTCTCCTTCATAAAACAAAATTGAAGCAACTCAAGAAGTAAGATTAGTTTAGCAGTAAGGTTTTATCGAAGTTAAATATGCATTTAACACTAACCGAATGAAACGTTTTTGCTTCTTCACTGTCAGATGCAAAGAAGAACATAAAACTTTGTTTTAAAAAAAATCACCTGCTTAAATGGCAAGCTTTGAAACACAAATTGCACAAGAAGAAAACAATTGCACAATTTCTCAGTGCAATTCATGACAAGGTCTGGGTGGAACTACTCCAAGGTGGGAGCACTGCTGGATTTCCTTGGCCTGTAATTCAGCCCCTGCAGGTTTAAATGGCACTGCCAGGCTTTTGCCATCTGTATTTTGGTAGCATTGAGGAATGTTCCACAAGATGAGGGATAAAAGCTGCCCCTGTGAACCTCCTTATACTAGAAAGTATTATAAAGGAGTGAGTCAGAGCTGTCTCTGAGCTCAAAGTGAGGGGTGCTGGACAAACTCCCCTGCTTTATTTAGGCGAGCCTGAAATAGAATCGAGCTTTCTACCAGAGTTCTCTTCAAAGCCATTTTATGCTTTTTACCTTACAGAAAGCGTCTGTTTATATTTTCTCTATCTTATTAAAAGATTAAAACCATGTTTTATTTTCTGCTCTTTGGTGTTTGTGAATCTTCAGATTGTAAATGTGTTTAGCTAAGAGTTACAAAACTTGATTTGAAGCTATAAATGGCTCACTGGTTTAAGGTTAATGTAACTAAAAAGTGACTTGGCTTTGAACTGGAAAAAAAAAGAAATGCCAGATCTTAACAACATTGAATCATGTAGCTTTTTCCAAAAGGCTTAACCACACTCCAGTGTATTCTAGCAGTAAGCCTGCCACTCATTCCTGTGTTTAAAGTGAAAACACAGGAGCTAAAATATTTAGATTTTAAAATAACAAAATCTCAACGGAAATCTGAGTCCCTCTAGGTTTGTGATGTTCTGTGTGCATTTCAGCATTGGCTGATTTGGAAGGAAGAACTTTATATTTGCCAGCCCATCACGAACACAAAGGTGAATGAATGCTTACGAGGCTTGAAACCTGGTTTGATGTGTTGGGCCTGTGATGCTCAGAGCAGTCTCTGGGACTTACATGTGTGTTCTTGGGGATTAAAATGTCTTGTGTTTTCTGGCCAGAATACAGTTGGCTTCTGGTCTTCTCTTCTACTGTTGCCTGGAATGTCACATACGAGGCTAGGCTTGCCCATATAGGATGTGTATGAACAGATCACTTTCTGTTTAAATTCTGAGAACTGACTTGGACAAAATGCTGAGCTCTTAGCCATGTTCAAAAGTCCTTTGGAAGGTATAAAATTATAGTAATGTTTGGGTTTGCTGTAGGTCTTGTACTACACTGAGGGAGCCTGGGGACGCTCCCAGGTGGGACAGGAATCTGACCAAGCAGCTGGAGAATGTGCTGAATCAGCAGCTCTGGTAGGAGCTGGAGATGTTCCTGGGTAACTGTCTGAAGGAAACACGATGTACTGGTGGGAGGGTCCCCTCCAGAACAGGTGGCTGCAGGATAATGTAAACTGAGGGCTGTGAATCGGTACTTTAATGTATATAGTTCACCTGTGCAGAGCCGTGTTCCTGGAGTGCTTTAGAGACATGGGCAGTGTGACTGGGAAATAAGCTTTGCAAGTCTAAACCTAGAGTCTAAAGAAGTTTGTGTAGCTCATGGGAGATTCCTCCTTTGAAGGCCTCTCCTCGTGAACATTTCAGGTTTTAAGTTCTTGCAGTGAATAAGAATTACCTCTGCTAGAATCAGTTGTGTTATGTTGGTGTAAGTGAAATCAGGGCTTTGAATCATGAGTCAGGTTTCTCATAGTCTGTTCATGAGTTTTGAGTCCTTGAACCGTAATTTGGTGCTGAAATGAGCCACAAATGTTACGAATTTTCTGTGATGTTATTCATAGTTCAGTATGTTCCAGAACAGATTTTTGCAGTGGCAAGAGCTAAGCACAACTGCTGCCATTTCATTTCAAAACCAGCCATTTAGACACAATTCCACCAATTACTCTTTAAGAAAGCAAAATTTTAAAACAGAATATTTAATATCTTTGCCTGAAATCACAGATTTATCAAGTCTTTCAAGTGTGTTTCTGCCTTTTTTGGTGTCTTGCACATTCTCATTTTCTCTCCCCCCTACCTGTTCCTACCCATGTCAATGGGAAATTTGCTGAACTTTATCCAAATACATAAACCTGCCCTTGTTCAGGATGCTGAGCAGTGCAAGGTTTGCTGCCACTCAATATGCTAACGAGTCATGTCTGCACAGAATGGAGCAGGAGATACAAGGTCCACAAAAGCTTTTCTGTTCAGTTTTAAGTGAATTTGAACATTATTGAGTGGTGGTGAAAGCAAAAATAAAAGGTGAACATAACTATAATCAGAGGTATGATTTCATTGGCTAAATGTATCTCAGTTTCAGTACATTGCAGGTTTAGTGGTACATGATTCTGTAGGTGTAAGTGTGATGACTTGGTGAGTGCAGAGTCCATCTGATGTGGATTAGCTGGCATGGCCTGATGGCTGGAGAATGTGTTGGGTTTGACAGCCAGAGGTTCTCAAACTCATGGGTTATGTGTTTTGATTATTTGCTTAATGATTTCTAGGGAAAGCTTTACCCTGTGAAATTTAGGAAAAGTTCATAAGACAGCTGTGATGCAAGGTCTAAAAATGAATGTAAGAATGTCTAGATGTGGCACATAGACACTGGCACAATATCAATTAAGTCATTAATAAAGTTTGATGTGGCTATGGATGGGTATTGTGGCTTATTCATGGAAAAAGGCAAACCCACAGCAAATGAACCACACCTGAATATCTCCACCAGATTCACTTGGAAGGAAAATTCCTTCGTGTCTCTATGGCCAGTGAAACACTGAGTCTTAAACACAGGAGCAGGACACTTAGAACTTACTTCTGGAGCAGCAACCCTGACAGAGCAGGCGCTGCTGTGCCCAGGGTACCGTGTCTGCAGGAGTAGCCCAAATGCTGATGTTTTCAAGGAAAAGGGGCAAAACCAAGAATCCTGGGGAAAAAAAGCTCTGTATCAAGGGGAGGAAAATAACAGTGTGTCCTGGCTTCTACAGGTAAATGCGTGGCAGACCTGAAGGTCCTGTTTGGCAGCATGTAAATGGAGTGCAAATGGACAGCTGGGCTCTCGGGGGCTTCTTGGAGACACCAGTGCAGGAACATGCACCATGGGCAGAGTCTTTAGTCTCCAAGCATTCTCATATTTCTTATGTTCTCCCAAGTCCACAAAGTTAAATCTTAAAACTATTCCAGTAACCTGTTGTTGGTACATTAGCTTGATGATGATGCGGTTGTTTTAGGACTACTAGTCCTTAATGCTTAAAATCAAAACCTTTGGGTTTTGTGACTTGATTCTTAAAGAAAAATAAAAGCTGGTGATATCTGTACTGCTTCAGTGTAAATGTACTGTCCTGAAGTACCTGGTGTTAATGGATATGACTGAAAAATCTTTTGGAATGCATGTCCAAGCTGTTTTCTAGAACTGACACCATCTACATCCCTTTCCCTTGTGCCTGTCTGTGTTCTGGTGTGGTTTTAACCCAGGCTCTTCCGATGCTTGCACCAAAATGCCAGCTGTGGTCCAAGTATTGTTGTGCCTGTCTCACACGTCTGCTTGGAAGTGCTACGTGCAGCTGTCGAGCAACTCCCCCAGCAGTGTAGCAAACTTCTCTGATTATTTTTTCTTTTCAATCCACACCAAGAGCCAAGAAATCCTTACCAGCTAACACAGCTTTTGGCCCTGGTGCTGGAGGCTGAAGTCCAGGGGTGTGCAGGCCAAATCTCTTCAGCTGGAAGGTATTGTGCTCTTGTTTATTTTGGAAGCACAGATGCAATTTCTTCTTCTGTTCAGCATTCTGGTGTCACCAGTTCCCAGGAATGAAATCCTGGCCTTGTGCATGTAAGTGGAAAAGATCCATAGGTTTCAGTGAGATGGGGGAGCCCATCCAAGTTCCCTCTGTGAACTGAGCTAGTTCTAAACACATTGCTGTGTGCTCAGGGTGGGATTTGGCTTAGGTGGAAACAGAACAAGTGGTGGCTTGTCTGCTAGCAGTGATTTCTGTGAGTTTTCCATTGTCGGGGCCATTTCCAGTGGGATTTAAGTACTATTGCTTCCCACTCCTCCTGTCCCTTGCTTCCTGAGATAATTGTTGATGGCTTACAGTTTTGTTGGAATTGCACAAATTTCTCACAAGGGCCACATGCTGGATTTTTGAAGGTACAAAGTTATTCCTAGGACTGGAAATACCTTTGTTAAAATCGCAATTGTGCTTTCCCCGTTGAGAAAATTGTTCTTTGATGTCTTGGAGGAGCAAAGGAGTCTCTCACTGTGATAGACTTGGCACTTCGATTTTGGTAAGAAAATGCATGAATTCATAGAGGTGACGGTCTTAGGAGAGTGCTTTTGTTTCTTGCACCTGCTCAGGGAGATTTCAGTGTCTGGTGGGTGAATGCTCGCTGGAGAGAGCTGTCCCATGTCCAAGAGTTGGTGAAAGGAGTAGAGGAGCAAGAAACATGAGCCTGGGGAGAGGATGGAGGAGAGAGAGAGGAGAGGGATGTTGGTGAGTTGAAATAAGNCGGGGCGGGTCGGGGCAGCGCGGGGGACCTCCCCGGCGGGGAGCGGGGCAGGCGCGGCCGCCCCCTCCGGCTACGGGCAGCGCGGCGCTGAGCGGCCGCCCCCGAGATGTTCAACCGGGCCGTGAGCCGGCTCAGCAGGAAGCGCCCGCCGTCAGGTAACGGGGGGGAGAGGGGAGAGTGAGGGCGGCGGCCCCCGGCCCCGGCGGCTGCTGCTCCCGCCTGAGGAAGTGCCGCCGGCGGGGGGAGGGCCGCGCTTCTCTTCCGATCAGGGGGAGGGAAGGGCGGCCGGGCCCCCTC
>VYZX01019112.1:1017883-1048455 GCA_013401335.1 Brachypteracias leptosomus | reverse complement strand
GGGGGAGGGTGTTGGGGGGGTGTAAAAAAGGGGTTTTTTGGGGGGGGGGGGGGAAGGGGGGGGGGGGGGAGGGCTGGAAGGGGAGCAGCTGGGGGTGCACAGTGAAGGGGCTTAGGTGGGAAGGGGAAGGCTGCTCTTCTCCAGAGGCACTGGAGGGCGAGGGAAGCNTGAGCCGGCTCAGCAGGAAGCGCCCGCCGTCAGGTAACGGGGGGGAGAGGGGAGAGTGAGGGCGGCGGCCCCCGGCCCCGGCGGCTGCTGCTCCCGCCTGAGGAAGTGCCGCCGGCGGGGGAAGGGCCGCGCTTCTCTTCCGATCAGGGGAAGGGAAGCGCGGCCGAGCCCCCTCCCGGGGTGTGGGATGGCGGGGCGCGGGTCTCCCGCCCTTTCGGAGATCGCAGAGGCGGGCGGGGGCTGAGGGGAGCTGGGCGAGCCTCCTCCACAACCCCCCCACCCCGCCAGCACTCGTTGCTCGGGGTTGCTCCCGGGACCGCGCTCCCCGCGCCCGGGGGCTGAGCGGGGTGAAGCCGCCCCGCAGCCTGGGTCACCCAGCCGGGGATGGGCCCGCCGGGCAGCGGGACTGTAGTACCGGCACGATGGAACGAGGTAACGCCGTGCTCGGGAAAGGAGCGCGGCTCTTCCCGCCCCGGCAGCTGCACGGAAGAGGGAACTGGGTTCTGCTCGGGCTGGTGCCTCCTCATCAGCACAGTTCTTCACTGCGAACCGCTGCCTGTCGCTCTTACTGGTAGCGAGGCAGTAACCCCGGCATCAGAGCGAGGTGTTCAAGCTCTACATTGACTTTGAACAGTTTGTCTTTGGAGGAAGTATCTTAAAGCGGAGTGGAAGTTGCCGAGGCGTGGTAAGTGTAGGACTTCACGGTTCCCTCTGCAAACAGGACTTGTAAAGTGTTTGTGCCGTTACGGGCATCTCACAGCGTGGTGTCCCTGATGCTCTAAGTCTGTCCATTCAAAGCTGGTAACATACATCATTGCTAGAACAGCCCGGGCAACAGCTACAAACTCAGCACCCCAGAAAACAACGCTACGTTTTCTAACCTGCAGTAAGTTACAGCCTTTCTAAGAAAAGCCAAATGTGGGGTTTGTCTGGAGATGATTTTTTTTTTTTTTGAAGGGACACATGTCTGGTGAACATTTCCAGAGATGCTACAGAAGCGGAACGTCCCTTTAGCTTCCTTCCCTATAGTTAAAAGTGGAATCCAGTAGCCATCTGTGTCAGAGACAGTAAAAAGAGGATGTTGAGGCTCCTGCTTTGAATAACCAAAGCGTGCGAAGGACAGCCCAGCTGTAGGGAAAAGGTCTAGAATTCACCCACGACTAGGAAAAAGTGGTTGTGTGAGGACTCATCCAGTGCTGCTTGGATACATGGAAAGTAAGGGAATTTTCCCTGTTCAGCTGCTTGCTTAGGGAAGTTTCCCACTGTTTCATAACCTTGGATTTATTAATTCCAGACTGGTGATTGTTTCAGGATAGGCGTTCTGGTGACCACAGGAAAAGACGAGGTATTCAGAGGACTTTTAAAGTAATAACAAAGGTTTGTGACTTGCAGCTTTGTGATCCATGTGAAAAGGGGAAAAATGCAGAAAAGGCAGGCGGTGCAATCAGGAGCTCTTCAGGAAGGAATTTAAGTGTCTTTTTTTAACATTGTACATTAAGGAATATGTTATTTACACGGTGCTTTTGTCACATCTACTGTTCGTGTAGATGGTTGTCTGTTGTTGAGGAGTTTTTGAAGGGTGAGAGGCAGCTGGGATAGGATTTGGGTGCAGGCTGTGGGTCTGTGCTGTTTGATACAGGGCCACATAGGCCACTATCGTGACAGTTTGGACTGACAGCAGCTCTGAAAACCACTGGAGCACTTGTCTCTTTGGGGAGGCTGGTGGATTAGCGTGTCTAACTCAATTAGCCGTGTCCGAATCTCTGAGAGTTTGAGTTTCCACATTTTTTTCCATGCTCGTTGAAAGCAAGGGCCAGAAGTGTGAGTTTTGAACTGCAGAGTTGTCTATTTTGATGTTTTTGATGCTTGCTGTGGTTTCAGTCCAAGTTCCTGTTTGGAGAACGCAAACATTTGCCATTTCTGATACCCCGTTTCAGCTGATAACGGCAGCGCCGCTGGTGCTGCACTTACCGTTATCTCTGCCGCTTACAAAGAGCCTTTTCCTGCAGCCTAAGGCAGCAGCACGATTGTGTGATGGGGACAGGCAGTGTCTGGGGGATTCTTCTCTCCCAGCTCATGTTGCCTTAGGGGACTGTTCTTCTCTCAAGTAGTGATGTTAAGATGAGCACTTCATCATTTGCTGTGTCTGCAGAAGCAGCTTGGCTGCTGTGCTGTGTGAGCTGTTGTGTTATGGTCACACTGGGTGGAAAGTTTGCTTCAGCAGAGGCTGTACTGTCGTGCCCTGCTGTGTGTGCTTTGGGGGCTTCTGTCCCTTGGTTTCTAATCTGTGTCAGCAGCAGTGAACAGTGTAGGGAGCTTATTTCTCATATCTTGTATGCTCCGTGGTTATACATTCAGTGTGTTGCTTCTACAGAAGCTTTGGTGTAGGAACTGCCATTTTGCAATGCCCTTTTGGATGCACGAAATTATCTCCCAGTTTTTGGTAACAGCAAATGTCAGCTTTCCTCATTTAAATCATCATACTAATAGATATTTTGGTTGTTAAACATTGGTGTCGAGCTTATTTCCAAGTGTGTATTACCCAGCTTTGTCAATAGATGATCTTAACAGAAGAAAATTATCTTTATCAATTGAAGGTTGGACTTGATGATCCTAGAGGTCTTTTTCAACCTAAATGATTCTATGAATAGCAGACAGAGATAAATAGGCTTCAGGAGGGTCATTCATATAATTCTGTTTATTGCAGTATTACGTTCTAAAATAAATTGTTTCAGATTTTCATTAAATTGCACTTCAGTGAAAGTATCATTTTTAAGGTAACTTAGTAGTGTGTTATGGGATATGGATTTGGGAATTAGCTTCTTGAGTTGTCTGTGGGGAAAACTTCTTTCCTATCTTTTAAGTTCCTAAAAAAATTCTAGAAATCACACATCAAAACTGCTGAGTGAAACCACTATATGGAGTGGGAAGTTACAATCCTAACTAGGGAGGTTGCTTTTATGTTAGAAAAAATGTTTGTGATGGCATATTTAACAAGTTATAATAAAAATACCCAGAAGTTTTAATATCCTCATAAAATTTCAGGGTGTTTCTTACTGTCACGTATCATGTGCAGCCTATTTACATTTGCGCTGAAGGGGAATGTTAATGTTTTATGGTGTTTGTAAAGGAACACTGAGCGTGGGGATTAGTGGTGCTCAGCCCGCAGGGAGGGAGCTCAGTCATCTCCATACCCAACACATGGACCTGAGCTCTCCAGAGCTGCTGGCATGTTCCCAGGCATGGCTTTGGCCCCTGCCAGCTGTGTTGCCCCTGGAACCAGCCAGGATGTTTGGATGCAGTTACTGTGGTCTTGGGGGGCTGCTCAGGACAAGAGCTGTGTCCTGGGGTGCATTAAGAGGATTGTGACCAGCAGGTTGAGGGAGGTTCGCCTGCCATAGTGAGGCCACATTTGGAGTATTGTGTCCAATTCTGGCTCCCCAGTTCAAAAGAGACAAGGAATTACTGGAGAGAGTCCAGAGGAGGCTACAAAGATGATGAAGGGACTGCGATGTCTCTCTGACAAGGAAAGACTGAGAGACCTGGGGCTGTTTAACTTGGAGGAGAGAAGACTGAGGAGGAATCTTACTGAAGCTTACAAATATCTAAAGGGTGAGTGTCAAGAGAATGGGGCCAGTCTCTTTTCAGTGGTGCCCAGTGACAGGACAAGAGGCAACAGGCACAAACTGGAACCCAGGAAGTTCCACCTAAACATGAAGAAAAACTTCTTTACTGTGGAGGTGACAGAGCCCTGGGCCAGGCTGCCCAGAGAGGTTGTGGAGTCACCTTCTCTGGAGACTTTCAAAACCCACCTGGATGTGATCCTGGACAACCTGCTCTGGGTGACCCTGCTTTAGCAGAGGAGTTGGATGAGGTGGTCTTCAGAGGTCCCTTCCAACCCACACCAGTCTGTGATTCTGTGAAGAGCTGTGCTGCACTATCTGATGGCAGGATCCAAGAGTGTTCTCTGGCCTCTTGTGTTTATTATGTGCAATCAGTCCAAGGGTCTGCCTCCATCATGACACTATGGCTGGTGTCCCCTGCCTTGGTGTGGACTGATGCTGGGAGCTGTAGCCTGGGCTGAGCTGGGATTGCAGCTGCCGGAGGCACCCGTGTCAGCTTGGCAGAGCTGCCCAGCACCTGTGACATCCCATAGCCTCTGCTCTGGGGAACTCCCAGCTCGAATCAGTGAGGCAAGAGGCAAATGAAAGGGTTGCATTGTACCATCAGTGGGCAGGCAAGCCTCATCTCAGTGCCACCATAATTTTTGGGTTGTGGGGAGCTGGTTAAGTGAGGAAACAAGCTGAGTAACAGGTTCTTGTACAACAAGGCTCAGCAGAATGGGTGTTAGGAAGAAGTCGTGTAGGTCTTCCCTTCAAAACCAAATTTTTCTCTACTAATACTGTAGGAGTAGAAGGTAGGGAGAAAGCGAGCAGGGTCATAGGAGGGTGCGGGGTTTGGAGGGTGACCAGGAGTGGGAGGAACTTAAGCAGTGTTGGAAGGAGTTGGGCTGTGCTGGGTGGGCTGGAAGTGAGGGGAAGCTGGGGAGAATGGTGATCAGGGAGGACAGAGACTGGCCAGCAGTAGAATGAGAGACAAGTGAAAGCAGCTGAGGGGAAGCAGATGGATGGATCCTGGGTGCACAGAAGCACTTTTTCTGGTCTTTGTCTGCTCACCAGAACATTTTTTTTAGGTTCTAATGGCACTGTCTCTGCCCTGTATTGCATTGGCTCGTTGAAGTATGTGCTTTTCAAAGTAATTATTAGTATCCATTTAAATTTTAGCTGGAAAAGAAACACTAGGAGTAAAATCTCACTCCAATATGTGCTAAATTATATATTAAATAAGGGAATGCCCCATTCCTCAGGCCAATAGCAGCTGTGCACATAGGGCTGCTGTTCTGCTTGCAGGTGAGAGTGATCATGGCAAGAGATTAAAGCTCCTCAGAGGTGACTGTGTTCTACTCCAGTGTGCTTGGCTATTCCCACTTCAATCTCACAGATTTTACTGAGATTAGGTGCCCAGATACTTTGAGTCAGGTTCCTAAAATAAATTTTGCAAGCAGTAATGAAGAACCACATCCTTTTGCCTGAGGGGAGGGGAAAGTGAGGCACAGTTAACTCGCTGAACTCGTGTCACACATGAAGTCTACAAGAGTGGTTTGGAGACAATCCCCAGGTTCTGACTCTTGGCGTTTAACTGGCAGGCTGTGTGTTTCTCCTTACCCAAATTGGTTATGCTCTTGGATCCTGGAAGGTTTGGGGCAGGCACAGAGTCATGCCTTCGTTGTGTAAGAAATTCCAGGTCAGTGCTGAGTGAGAGCAGGACAGGCAAAGGAGAGACAGCTGAAAAATGCAGCCTGCAGTGACTATTTGCTGGATCATTTTAGATTCCTTCATCTCTTTTATGTCTGTATTTACCTGGGAAATGACAGTAGATCTCTCAGTATTAGGCAATGGGTATGGAAACCATGGTTCCATCCTCTTTTTCTTGCTTTGTAATTTCTCCTGTATGAAAAACCCCCACTCCTATCAGGGATGAAGAGATGTTCATTCATTTACAACAGCAGTCCATCTCGCTCTTAGAAAAATAAATAGACTCCACAGCTCCCTACCAACCAAAACTCAGTAGGCTTTGCTGTCATGACAATATTTTGTAGGGCTTAACCTCAGCATTTATCATTCTAGCTACCAGCTGAAAAGGGCATCTGATAGTCTAGTTCTGCATAGATAGGTTTTGAGATACTTGCTGAGGCTTCGTTTCATGGTGGAGGAAAGATTTTTAAACAGAGCTTAAGCAGAAGTCACCAAGATCCATATTTCCAATAAGTTGGTAGGGAGAAGTGGAGGGGTTATAAAAATAAATAACTGTATTGATTAGAGCAAGAGTTTTGTGCACCTTTGTGGTGGGTAGTGACCTGGAGTGGAGCTCTTGGCCCGACTTCTCATGACCTGCAGTCCTCCTGACTTCCCTGGCCGAGCGCTTTCTGTCTGGTTTAGAGGATTTCAGATCAGCAGTAAAATTCCTGGAGTCTTCCCCAGTGATAGTTTTTCTGAGGGGTAGCCAGCAACCCGTTTTTTTGGCATCACCAGCCTTGGATGGAACGTACTTGTCCCTGGGATAGCTAAATTCAAAACTGCAGCATCCCTCCTGCCTGTGAGAAGCCTGGCTGGCAGATGAGATGTGGGCACAGGCCAGTACACCTCATAAAAGCAGAATTTCAGTGGACTTGAAAACAAATGGAAAACCACCCAAATTCCGCATGCCCAATAGCAGGTCTGCTCCTCTGCCAGCTGTCTTCCCTCCCCTTAGACTGGGTTAACATGTTGGACTTGTTCTCCTGCTAAACAGAGCATTCTTTTTCTTTCTCTCTTTGCCTTTTCCCAACCTCCAGTCATGATCCTCTTAAAAATAAATTTCATGTGTGTGACTGACCAGGATTTGCTTTTATAGAAGCTAATGTCATTGAAGCACCAGAACAAAAGGCAAATGATCCTTTTACTGCACAGGCTGCGGTCACTGTGTTCCACATGGAAAAGGTGCTTG
The DNA here is from genome assembly GCA_013401335.1 of Brachypteracias leptosomus. Classification (NCBI taxonomy): domain Eukaryota; kingdom Metazoa; phylum Chordata; class Aves; order Coraciiformes; family Brachypteraciidae; genus Brachypteracias; species Brachypteracias leptosomus. The sequence continues at coordinate 1,041,741 of VYZX01019112.1, read as the reverse complement.
AACTCCTATAAAACAGTGACAGCACCTACTTATGTGCTGATGAATTACATAACTGCAAGGAGGTTTTGCCTCCTTACAGGCAAAGCACAATTCAAATATGTGCCTGTGTTTATTTTCAGTTTTATGGTGTTTCCTTTCAAGAAAGCAGCTGTAATCCCGGGCGTGCAGAGGGCAGTGGGGAAGAAGAAATGTGTGGGAAGTTCATTGTTTCTAATGAAGATGGCATTTTCTTCTATTTTTTTCCAGAGATAAATGACAGCGAGGGTCACCCGAGCAGCAGCAACCAAGCCTTGAAGGGGACCTCAAAATGGGCCACGTCACTGGAGAACCTCCTCGAAGATCCGGAAGGAGTGAAACGCTTCAGGGTTGCTATATTAACTATGGATGTTTTTATAAACTGAAATTAGGGTTTAAAGCTGAATGAGTGTCAGCACTATGGGTGCAGCTGTGCCAGGGCTGTGAGCACATGGATCTGCATCCTTCTAGATACATACCCTGAGCAGAGGTGGTGGAGGTGGAGCTGTGGCATTTGCTGAGCTCCTGAGGTTGTGCCTTTTGCCTGCTGCCAGTGCAGTGTAAGGGTACAAAGGAGAACTTTTGGTTGCATCTTTCTAATTGGATCTATCAGCTGTTGCAAGGATTAACCAGTCACTGTTAGATAAACTACAGTCCTTGAGCCACTAATCTCTCTTGCCAAGCATTATTTATCACTGAGGGCTCATCCTGCTCTCTTTATTCTCATATGTTGGCCGTGCTTAAGCCATGAGCAACCACTAACAGCTCCTGAGCCTGGGAACTCTGTGTGGCTCTTACTCTGTGTTGCAGCAGCTGTACTGAAAATAATTCCCTTTAAGTTTACTACAAAGAGTGGCCCTTGCAGCTCAAAGTGCAGGATTGAGGTTAATTAGGTGAGGATGGTGAGTTGGTTTGTCAAGGCTTTCTTGCCATATTAGCTATAGCAATGGGAACTACCTACCTAAGAATGGTTTTGCCATGCCAAGTGGTGATAGAATACACTGGAATAAAATGAAAAATGATGTAAACTAGAATTACAAAACACTGTGATTTAGGATTCTTTAAAAAAAAAGTAATCCTGGTGCTATTTAATTCTTGACATTGCTTAATCTCTGTTTTCTGACACTTAAAAGAGAAAACTGATGATCTCAGAGCTAGAAATATTTCAGCCATTAAGTTTTATGAAGAAATTTAATGTACATTTTTCCCCATTTTAAAGCATGCTTCACTTCTGGAGGAATGTGCTTTGTTTAAACACTGTCCAGAGAATGCAAATACTTCTTGTGCTTTAGTTTACATGAGTGAATTTATTGCCACTGATGATCATGTTTAGAAACACTTTTATTTGCAGAGATTTTATTCATTAAAAAATCAGAAAGATAATACAAGAGAATCTTGAGTGATCTGTGACTCTCTTTGAAACAGTTCATTATCCTCACCTGCTAATGAATTCATATATTTTTAGATTTCCCTTCAAGTAATGACTGCAGAATTGCTTGAGTTATGTAAAGGAGACTGAAGAAGCTCTTCTTGTCAGTTACTGATGTGCTCTGAGATCAAACGTAGCTCATCATTCCCCAGGAATGTGCTCCTGGAATGAATATGATTGTTGCTTTGTGTCTGTAGTGTGCAGATGCCTTAATGAGGGGTTCTGGTGCGCACTGTGTATGTAAACTCATGCCATGGTAAAGCTGGCCATAGGCAGCTTCTAAGTTGTAATAACTACAGTAGGAAGAGAGAAAAGCAATTGAGAAATTGGATCCTGATGTTTGTTTGTTTGTTTTTTCCCTAGGAATTTTTGAAGAAAGAATTTAGCGAAGAAAACGTTTTGTTCTGGCTAGCATGTGAAGAATTTAAGAAAACACAGGGAAAAAAACAGGTATGTTTCCTAAATACTTGTCAACTAAGTTCCCATAGCAGAGCTGGAGCTGAATAGCATGCTTCATGTGAGTGCAAATAAATAGATTTGAAGGGCTCACACTGAAATCATGGTGGTGGAATTGTTTGGAAACAAAGCTGCTTCAATTTCGAACCAAAACAAGATGCTGAAATTGTCAAGTTTCCCATGTTTTGAAAACTCTGAACTTTTTGTTGTTGCTTGGGAATAGCAAAAGGTTTAATTCAGTGATGTTATATCATCTTGCTTGGAAATATAAAGAATGTTTCATTCAGGACTTTTTTTTAAAGCATAGTGGCTGTTACATGAAAATATAGACCATTGTAATATTTTAGTGGGACATAAAAATAACAAACAGCACAAACAAAATGTTTTACAATGCCAGAATTAAAAGTTTTGCCTTATCAAATTACAGGTTACAAAACAAAAGAAATTTAAAGTCCTTTTAGGCTTTTAAAAGTATTTATGCAAATTGATCTATACCTGCACAGCATTTTCATGTTCATGAAAGCTGTATTATTCTAGTAGAAAATGTATTCTATTGGAAAATTTTCAGCCAGCCACCTCCAGTGAGTTTTTTCCACTGCTTGGATCTTGGTCTATGTTTAGATCCACTTTCACATTTAGGCTTTGAAGCCTGATAGAATCAGGACGAAAATATCATTATTTTTTTGCTTGTTTCTGAAAAAGCTTTTATGCCTCTTTGAGAAATTTTGAGTTTATTTGATTTTTGACACAAGGATTCTGTGACCATGGAATGAAGTTGATCAAAACTCCAACTGAGCATCATGCCCTTGAGGGTCAGATTTCTAAATCCCATTTTTTTGATAACTCATCTTTATGATTCTCACATGTCACCAAAGGGAGCATTTTAAAAGGTAACAGGTACAGATGTACAACCCCTTTTGCACTTTTCTGGCCAAAGTAAGCAGAAGTACCATGAGGAGGTGAGGCTGGGAAAATGCCACTTAAATCTGCTTCAAATGGGACCATAGGTGAGGGAATAGGAATCAAGTGGGGGAACTGGGCTACTAGGAGCAGTGCAGGCATTAAGAGAGTGGCATCTGGACTGCAGGATTCCTCTCTTGAGGTCAGTCAAATGTTGTCAGCTGAAACTGTTTCCCAGCAGAATTTCAACAAAAAGAAATCCCTGGATTTTCAACAAAACATATATTGGAAAGGGGAGTCTGCTTTCTGTAAATATCCTCAATTTTGCACTGAAAAAGCATTCCCCTCAAAACAATTTGCTCGTTTCAGTTGTGAATATTTTTTGGTGTTGATAAATCCATAAAAAATGCAAAATTAGTAATCCTTGCAAGAAGAGGAAAGTGTTCAACTTGTCTGCACACTGGTAATATTTAGCACTCCTCCAGCTTTGTGTATTTTGTGTGTTCAGCTGCTTCCCTCCCTCATTAAGGTCCACGAATGCAGATAGTCTTCAGAAGAGAACAACTAATTGGCTGTTCTCTGCAAGATGTAAGGCAGGAAGAGAAATAGCCTAAATGAGATGGGATAAAAGAGGGAGCTGTGATGAATGCCACTATGATGGCAGCAGGAGTGAGGCTGGGAGTTCTCCTCTCCCTATGCCTGTAAGGGAATGTTTCAGGGGCAGCCTGTCTGGTTGCACTGGAAGCCACCTCCAGTCTGGGCAAGCTTGGTACCATCAGTCCCACTGACCTGGCTCTGACTCCACATGAGCTGCAGATCTCTCTAGTGTCAGTTTGTGACAAAGCATTGCCTCTCTTTTGTCCCCAGGTGTCCACTGGCTGGTATGTTCAATATGCTGGGCTGGGGACCTCCCTACTCCATTAAAACAATTTGCTTTCTGAGCTGGTGGAGCAGAAGCCAGCATCACAGTCCACAGCCAAATGGGAAGAACCTTTTGCTTTGTACAGGGCAGATAATTTTTCCTTTGTACATTATACAAGTGTCCTTGCCAAGAGACATGCGACCTTTTCTTGATACCCCTTGGACAGGGATCAACCTGCATTTTAAAATGGAAATGAAAGTGGAAAATCCTTCTGTAAGGTCCCATGCTTTGCAATGGGATAATAATTGTATTTTTCCTTGCTAAATAATTTCCTCCTTTTTATTTATTTCAGGATTGTGCATGCTAGTACAGGAAATGGTAAACTGCTGTATTTATCTAACTTAGATATACATATATATCTATATAATAACTTAGTGAATTGTTGAATTAATCACCAAATGAATGGACAGACTCAACTAGGTTCCATTTAACTGAATTATTCAATACCAGTCATTACACAGGATGGTCAGTCTGGAGTCTGGTACTGCCCAAGCTGTTACAGGCAGCTAGAATAAATGTGCTTTACAATGACACAGACTTACAGCAAATTTTTATAGCTACTGCTTATGGATGGCTTTGTTTAGATAATTTACAAAGCTAGAAAAAAGCACTAAAAATAGAAACCTTTCCAGTGTTTGTGATAGTACAAAACATGAATTTGTCTTCTGAAAGAGACTCTTGCAGAAATCACTTTGTATCTATCTGATGTGAGAAAAGTAAAACAAAAAAACAACTTTTAACTTATTTGTAATGTGCTTCTCATTAAAACTGGTTTACCACAGAAACTAGCTCATAGACACTCAGACTTTTGGTCAGATGAAGCTGATTTCAAGTTAACCCTGATCGAATGGGATTTTTTTTCCCCCTTATTTTTAAAGTGCAAGATGAACTTTTCATTACTTGAAATGAGAGTGTACTTAGTGTGGAGGATTTTTTGTGGTCATTTTAAACTTGCACAAAGGTCACCACCTGGCCAGTGGATTAAGTGGCCGTTGTGCCTAATGTTACTGTCACCCCTGGAACAGTGTTTGGGTTTGGGTAGGCTGGTCCAGCATGAGGGTGGTTGGCTCAGTAAATGTGATGTCCTTCCCACATGTCCTTTCTGGTCTTCAGGTAGATACAGGTTCACTCTGCTCCTGCTTTCTGTTGTTTGAAGTCTGTCTATACTCTTAGTTTCATTCTAAGAAAATACCCTGGGCCTTTCCTTATTGAATTTGGTTCAGTTGTTCCTCTAACCACAGTCACGTGGGCTCTGCCTAGAAGCTGACTTATATCAAGCCAACTCGGGCAGAACTTGCAAGATGCTGCGTAGACAGATCTTCTCTGTTCCCTTCTCCTGGCTGTGAGCTGCTCTGCAGCCAGGATTGCTTGGTGACAGGGACAGAGGGAACTCTGGCAAGAAGCAGCCAGGCTCTCAACTGTGTTGGCTCTAGGTTAGTGGAGTTCAGGCCAGACTGCTCCACGAGTTTGTGTGTGTTTGGGTCAGCTAATACAAAATGCAGGTTTTGGGGAGATCTAGATCTGCAGATCTAGACAGCAATCAGACTATGTTACTGGTGTAGCCAGGTTTTAGACAGGATGAATTCAGCCTGTCTTCCTGCACAAACTCCTCCCCTCAGCTCAAGACTCATAGAATCACTAAGGTTGGAAAAGACTGCTAGGATCAAGTCCAGCCTTCATCCCAACATCTCCCTGACCACTAGACCATGTCCTGAAGTGCTACATCTGCTTGGTTTTTGAACACCTCCAGGGATGGTGACTCCACCACTTCCCTGGGCAGCCTGTTCCAGTGCCTGACCACTCTTTAAAGAATTTCTTCCTGATATCCAATCTAAACCTCCCCCGGAGCAACTTGAGGCCATTACCTCTTCTCTGTAATTGTAAAAAAGGACGTTTTTTCTTTATAATTTCTTTAAAATTAGAATTAAAATATAAATGTAATTTTTAGTAAAGACTGAGGAAAGAATTACATCAAGTCCACTTGTAGTCGTGAGCTCTGCTGCCACCCATATGGTCCTCATCTTGGGACACATTTAATTATTGAAATGGGAGTGGTGGGGATAAGTGGATAAAATTTAACTTTAAATATTTTATTGGAGTTAGTCATATGCTGTTGCATTTGTGACTGTTAATGAAATAAACAACATGCTCATTGTGCTACTTCCCAAGTTTTAAATATTTCTTCTCTTGCAGCTGAGCCTTAAAAATAAATTACAGATTGTAATAAATGCTTGAAAAAACAGGGAATCTTTTCAGCTATTGCTAAAACCCTCCAAAATACCCATGTTGGGGAGTTTTGTAGGGAACAATTTCAGAACAAAGTACCCCCATTCAGGAGTTTCTTCTGCCACTTCCATGTGGAATGTGGCAATGGTTAAGGGGGACTGGGTAATGCTGCACAGCTGCTGACTGCTGGGGCCTGTTCTGATGAGCATCTGGGACTTCCATTCACCTCATTTGGGAGCCACACGTGCTTGAAAGCTGGATTTGACCTTAGGAAAGGAAGTGGGAAAGAAGATTGTATCCTCTTGAAATAGTGAGGGGGGTTTCTGTAGGCAGGACTGTGCACTCCAAATGGGAGTTTGGCACGCATGGTGGGGCGAGCACACAGATGTCAGTGAAAAGTGCCAGAAGTCCTTTAATAACCACCTGTGAACAAGATCCCAGTTTAAGAGTTTAAATTCCAGAGTAGAGTCCCCTGTGCTGAGGCAGGAGTTGGAGGCAGACGCAGAACCAGGAATGCCACCCACAGAACAGGGACTATCGCTGCCTCCTCTGCCTGGGCCTGGCTCTCCCTGCATGTCGTTTGGGGGATGTATAAACATACTGGCAGCTTTAACTGTACTTTCTTCTAAAAATAAATAAATCATAGTTAAACTGGTGCTCTACCACTGAAGCACAGATGTAGCATAACAGTTGTTCTGTGTGTAGCACAACCTGTGACATTTAGCTGTGTTTCCATATTTCCCTGTTACTGTAAAGTGAGGTCCCTTGCGTCTCTCCAACAACCCCCTCTCCCTACCACAGCTCTTTCGCTTCCTTTTTTTGTCATTCTTTCCCATAAAATCCAGAGACCCTCCCCACTTCACCAACCTCCCACGCAATCCTCTGTTCCCCAGCAGGTTCCTTAAATTTCCTCACAGTACTTCTAGTTTTGGGTTTCCCCTCAAGCTGTCATCTACTCTTTCTCTATGGCACCCAGCTTGCTCCCGTGTTCCTTGGGTGAGCAGCACCTCGTGTTGTGGCTGATGTGGAGCCATGTGTGCATTCTTCAGCCAGCAGCTAAGTACATGCTGGCAGTTCAAGTAGATAACTTCTCAACATATACAGCAGTTTTTTGCTCAGTGCTGATTTTTCTCTCCCTTTCCTTCCTCTCTTTCCCATTGACTCAGTAGGAGGGTAATTATTTCTCAGACCTTTGCCCCCTTTCTTAAGTATGTTTGAAATTGGACAGTGGGTTCAAAAGTTAGGTGGGTGGGAGTGACAGTCAGTGCAATCACTTGTGATTGCTTGTGGGATAATAGCTAAAGGTGCCTTTTGCTGTGTCTGCATTAGGGTATTAACTTTACCAGTCACACCTCTGATCGATTGGTTTAATTGCTCATTTAGAACAGACATGGCTGAGCCAGTCCCCCCAGGTCTGTGAAACTGGAAAGATCATAAATTGTTAAAAGCAATTCATTGTGACCTAATGCACCTGACACACGATGTTCTGCCCATGGGATGAATAATCTGCTTTAAAAAGGACTGCTCCTGGAAAATGTGTGTCCCCTTCAGCAGGGAGAGAGTTAACTCTTTAGGCCTCCTGACTTGTCAAACACATGCAGCTTTCCTTCTAATTATCCCCAAATGTTGGTTCTCAGCTGTAAAACATGAAAGAAACTCTGTGACTCCTTCATGGGCAAGAGTTTCTTCAAGCCTGCTTCCCATCAGAGACACAGCCTTTTAGTAGGTGCAGGTCTGGAGATGTGTTTGATCGTTAGATGTTCAATGGGGAGCACCAACAAGTACTCATGACTTGGGATCATCCAGTGCCTTCTGCTGCATGGACCTTGTTCCCAGCATGCAGAAAGCAGATAGCAGCAGGGAAGCTTGCCTCCTGCCTGGCTTGGCTCTCTTCTCCCCCACGACCTTCCTCCCATCCAACCTTCTGGGCAAGGAGGAGCTTGCATTGAATTTCAGAAGATTGTGACCACTCAGTTACTCCTTAGAAGCTTAAAGAGGCTGGGCAGGGTCAAAATGTTATCGCTGTTACTGATTTATCAAGAGAAGACACTAAAACAGGGTTGCTGAAATCAGGGCAAACACTGACAAACTGCTTTATGCAAGTCACACCCACCCTTCTTGCTCAGCTTTTAGAGGCTCTTGAGAGTCTTATCTGTAACATTAGCAAAAAAAAATAAATCTTGTTGGGTTTTTTTATGTATCTGTTGTTGCACATGAGCTGCCCTGAGCTAAAAATGCAGTTATGACAAAGCATGTAGCATGGCAAGGTGATCTGGGGAGGGACTTTTTACAAAGGCCTGTGGTGATAGGAGGAGGGGTAATGGGTTCAAACTGGAAGAGGGGAGATTTAGATTGGAAATTAGAAGGAAATTCTTCACTCTGAGGGTGGTGAGACCCTGGCACAGGTTGCCCAGGGGGGTTGTGTTTGCTCCATCCCTAGAGGTGTTCAAGGCCAGGTTGGATGGGGCCTTGATCAACCTGATCTAGCGGGAGGTGTCCCTGCCATAGCAGGGGGGTTGGAACTAGATGATCTTTGAGGTCCCTTCGAACCCAAACCATTCTATGATCTATCAGTAGCATGGGCTATACACTAACTTTGCATAGTTTTGCCTTGCAGTGAGAATAAATCTCCACAGGGCTTTTTCCCTTTGCACATGCTGGTTATCTGTTAGTAGATAGAGTCTTCTAAATATTGAAGACAAGGCTGAGTTGGTGATGCTGTGCAGTTTTACACACAAAACAGGCATCACAACCTACTGGTTAGCCTTAGTGTGGAGTACTGGTAGCTTCCACTAATGTCCGTGCAGGATTTGGCCTGCAGAGATGTTTTTCCTCCAGCACAAATGAATATACACAAATAAGATAATCTCTGTGTATTTGTTTTGTTACTTGTTTTCTTTTGAAACTGAGACTGGGTTTCGGTTTTAAGATGTGAACCTCAAGAAATGACCCAGAGCAGTCTCCAACAAAACATTAACAAATACAGAGAATGTTCCCACAGCAAATAATTCTTTAAACAAATATGTCCTTTTGCAGATGCAAGAAAAAGCTAAAGAAATCTACATGACTTTCCTGTCCAGTAAAGCTTCCTCCCAAGTCAATGTGGAAGGGCAGTCCCGTCTGAGCGAGACCATTTTGGAGACACCTCACCCACTCATGTTTCAGAAGCTCCAGGACCAGGTAAAGTTATTTTCTTCAATAAAAGAGTTTGTCTGCTTTTAATGGGCTCTGCTTTCTAAGCCCAAGTGTAGGAAAGTTGAGAATTTCCCTCCTGCTACCTGTGGCATGGATTGGATAGGTGGGTACGGAGCTGGGTTGCTGGATACACAGTGTCCCAGTTTCTTGGCTCCATCTAACTAGGGCCAATGAGTTGAGTTAAGAGACAGCACAACCATGCTAATTCCAGTTCAGGACTTTGCTGGAAAATTGGATGAAGTCTCCTCCTGGGTTCCTCTGCCAGTGGGTTGAGAATCACCCAGCTCACTAACTTTGTGCCTGCGTTTTCCTGAGTGTTCAGTTGTGCTGAGTCATTGCTGATGTTTGTTTCTATAGTTGCCACTGGTTTTCTTGAGAGCTCCAGATTCTTCATTTTGCTTTGTTTTGGTATTTATATTGATATGAATATAAAGCAATTTCCTGAAAAGCCTTCTCTTCTGTAAGAGACAACAAAACTTAAAGGAGGAGTTGGTATCTGCTTGGCCTTTTCCTATAAAACTTGGGTGGTCTGGTAGAAATTAGGTGACATTTTGCAGGCATGTCTTTTGGTGGTAAATTTTCTTGATATTTAGCTTCTTTTAAAGCATAAGTTATGAAGTGAGTCATTCTTATCTGTGGCTTTCCAACATTTGCAGTCAGTACTATTTTTAATTCCTGTACCATCATCCTCAGGGCTACCTGCATTTTCCATTTGGCTCTTTTCTTTTGTGGAGAAGCAACACGCTGATTTAAATAGTGTCTTCAACACACTTCACATCAGGTGTTGAGTATGTCAGTTGGGCACTGGCTGAGTCAATCAGTTAAGTGCTCAGTTGAGCAAAGGAGCTCCTCAGAGGAGCAGGTTCTAAGTCATTAGCAGTGGAAATGTCTGAAACTCCATTTCCATGTGAAGAAGCAAAGTTTTTCATGAAAGAACTTCTAACCTGGAGGAAGGGAAAGAAAACGTTCTGATAAATCTAAGCTCTGTAGCTCAGGGTGGGTCATTGTGAGAGTGAAGGTGGAGACACTGCTGGAGTTAAAAAGTTTTGCAGTTTTACAAATGAGCCTGCACACGAACAGCAAGGGATTAGTAATACCTGAACTGGAAACATGCTAGACCAGTGGCAGAGGAATCCTACTAGTGTGGGAAGAAGGTCTGTGAACTTTCAAACCTGAATGCAGAACATTTCTGGGTCGTTGCAGGTTCCCACTGCTTGGTGCTTCTGTTTATTGCTCTTAGATAATAGTTCAGGAAGAGTTACGGTCTTCTCTAGTTTTCAATCCTTATAAAGTTATGAAGAGTGGGTGTAATTTATTCTCTACAGCACAGTGTTACTGCTGCTGGCACTGTGTGTCTGAAGTATGAAAAGGCAGAGCTCGAAAGCCACAGCCTGGTCTACAAAACATCCCTGGTAACTGGCACTTCAGTTCTCCAGAGACCTCCTGGTTTAAACGGGGCTGCTTGTGGGGTGTGGGTTTGTGCTCATGGGATGGCCTCAAACAAACAGCTTGGAAGCTGTTGCTCGTGCTGGATGAGGTGGTGATAGAATGGTTCACAGAAATCTGTAGAGTTCAAAATAGTTCTGGGGTAAATGTTCCTGCTTCACAGAGGTGATGAGAGAAGGGGAAGGAAAAAGAGAATTGTGCTTTTGCACGTGATTATAGAATCTGTTTGTTCTGTGCATTTGGCTGACCAGACTCCAGAAGATTTTGATCTTACAGAGCTCTTTCTCTCTGGGAGAGGCTTTAAATGATACCAGGAACAAGAGGAGTCTAAGTTCTTAACACTGATTTATGACATTTTAACAGGCAATGTATTCCTTACAGGTTTTTTCCCCATGAGGTAGTTGGATAAATTTAATTATGTTGTAGTTAGCCAGTGCCAGGAGGTGTAACTTGACTTTGGTCAACTGCGTTAATTTGGGTCTACACTGAGAGGGCGTTTTGGGATTTTTACTCTTCCAATATGTAGCTTATAAAGCAAGATTTTAAACATGTACTTAAATATTTAAATAAGTAAATAACCAGTAGTTATTAAGATGCTTTATGTAATTTATTTGCAAGGGGGATAATTCCACAAATGCACAAAATTTTGTGTGTTTGCCTTTATCTGTCCAAGTTCCTTGAGGATGTGGAATGAAAAAGCAGTTTGAGATTATTATTTTTTTTCCTCCTAACAAAGAGTTGTATTACCCAGTTGTGCTCTCAGTTAGAAATGAGGCCTGTAAAGGTAAAGCTCCAGTTATCCACACATGGATTATCCACATGCAGGTCAGAATCCAGAAATTCATCTTGGAAATTTAGTTACTCTGAGTCCCATAAAATGTGATCAGTTGTGAAGCATGACTCAAAGGCTCTGCCAGTGAGATAATAGGCAGAGAGTGATGTAGGCTTTAGTTTTGCCTCAATTATAGTTCTGAGGTTTGTTTTTCCTTCCCCTCTGTTTCAAGACCAAGCAAAATATAGTCCTGACCTTGACACCTGCACAGATTCCAGGCTCCTCTCTCAAGCCCTTTTGTTTTCAGAAAACTCCAAATGAGTTCTATTTTTTTTTTTTGTCTGAAATGGGTATAAATAGAGACAGCAGTTTTGTTGAGGGATGAGCCTAAACTCAAGCCCTGGGAGAGAAGAGCTAAACTTGGTGCTGGCTTCATGCTTCTGTGCAGGTTCTACACTGAGTAAACTTGGGCTAGTGAAAAGCTTAATGGCACAAATCTTATCCATCACTAATTTGAAATCACATTTTAACTGGCAAATTACATCTGTACCTGATCAGCTCTTTGTGGCAGGTATCTGCAACATTTCTGATCTGGCCTGAAACCAGTCTTGGCATTCAGTTGTGTAGTAGCCTAAAAAGGATAGGAAGATTGGCATAAGTTTAAGAAACTTTGGTTAAACCAGTTGCTTCAGTCTAGATTCAGTTTGCAGTTTCAGTATTTGTGTACATTATTTAGAAGCTTTTCTTAATTATCCAGTGCTCTGCATGTGTAATAAGCTGTTTTAACATTCAGGAGTAGTTGCAGTCAGAAAGGTGCCTGAAAGGTGCTGCTTTCTCTTCAGCTCTGCTTCAGCCCTCTGAACCCCTTCCAGCTCCCCTGCCAGGACACCCTCTGCAGAGCTAAGGCTGCTGTGGGAGGGGACCAGGTAATGTCCTGGCTTGTCTACACCTGCAGTTACCTGATCATCAGCTGTGAAATCCTACCTAGTGACCAGGGCATGGGACCTCCCACCTTCAGTATTAAGCTTTCAGAGTTGGCTGTTGTGAAGACCATAATCTGATTCCTAAACTAATACAGATGTTGTTGCAAAACAGTGAGTGTGGAACCTACAGTATTGTTTGTTCTGTGTAGCACTTTTGGTGTGTATTTTAGCATCCTGCTTTTTAGTAAAGCTTTAGTACAAGCAACAAAAATACATTAGAATTCATATACTGTCCTCATTTAAAATCTAGCTTTACTTAGGCCATTGTTTTTGTGTTTTTTTCCTCCCCTCTCACCAGATATTCAATCTCATGAAATACGACAGCTACAGCCGCTTCTTGAAGTCAGACATATTCCTAAATCTTAAGAAGGATGAGGAGCAAGAGGAGAATTCCCCAGAGGCTCAGACTGCAGCCAAAAGAGCATCAAGAATTTACAACACATGATGCAAGGAATCTCTTCAGGAGAGGCAATACAATAACTAAGTTACACTCAGGAACAGTCTAGGTTTATAGCAGTTGCATTTAGGGCTTGAAAAGCTCAAAACCTTTTTAGGAGATGCTTACCTTCTTAATTGCTTGAATGACTAATTGTTTTTGCATGATAGCTAATAACCAAGCACCCGTGGAAAGACTGTTTCCTGGCTAAAAGGCTGAGGTATTCCTCTGTAATGTGAGTTGCATTTCATATTTCACAGGTTAAAATGCTTTCAGTTTTTGCCTTTTCTTTTCTGAGGCATCATGATGATGAGAAATGGGAGATAGGGCAGTGGGTTTCTTTATTTTTGCCTTGTAGTTTTTATTGGTGACCACCTTTTACATCCTAAATTGCTGGGAGAAGCTATTGAGGAGTACGTTTCACATCACTTTGTGTTTCAGTCATTCATAGCAGAGTCAATCATGAGGGGACAGCATCTTTCAGGGTTAAGTTCAATAGAATCCAATCCCTTCCTGTGTAACTTCGTTCTTTCAAGGTGATACCTGTTCTGCTTTGCCTTTATTGCTGAATCAAAACATTTCTCTAGTCATGGGTTTTATTTCTGTGTTTCTTAAATTTCTCCTTTTTTTTTGCAGTAGACAATCACCTTCTTCAGAGGATGTAATAACCTGTATTCCCTTAGGAACAAAAGCTCTTAAGATAGAATCTCTGGAGAACTTCTAACAGCCATTAGGAAACCTGACAGTTAATATCCCACTCTGGGCACGCTGATTTCAGCAAAGCTTGATCAGGGCATGTCCTGCATATCAGCATAATGCCAGTGTCAGATGTTGGGAAGCATCTGGTCTTTCCTGGATCTCCTGAGCAGTCCTGCTCTGTGTGGCAAGAATAATTGGACAAAGGACCAACCAACAAAGTCTGGCTTTTACTAAAATCTTTCTACTGAAGTCACACTGCCTAATTTTGGTTGCCCTGGAGAAGTATTTCAGGGTTTCCTCGTTGTAACATTCAATAGCAGCAGTGGAACTGGGGGGTGACATTGTGGTTTAGCCATTTTCAGGCTGAGCTTGAGAGGAAGGGGAATTTATTTCTGCCCAAAGCAATCAAAGATGAAATATCAGGGTGGGTAAAGGAAGATGCTCCTAATGAGCCTTCCATATAATCCTGGGACTGTGTCAGAGCTGCAAAGCACATTTTGCCATACAGTTTTTCATGTGTGCCTGTATTTTTGGATTAATTCACTGTAGTGTTACTAAGCTGCAGTTGAAGTTGGGCAAGCCTGTTAGTTACATGCTCTATTTCCAAGCTTTGCAGTGTGTAGTCTTGCTGCTTCACATTCTCTCATTATTTACTCCTTTATTTTTTTGCACTGCTTTTCTTGAGCTTCCCTTCATGTGCTGGCTAATTTAAATGCACACTTAGCTTTTGATTGTTTTATAGTTCTTTTGTTGTTGTTCAGAAAGGCCAGATGTGTTTCATCCATTACTGTTGTATCAACGTTTTAAAACAAAGTCTAGATTGTGATTTTTGAGGATGCAAACTCACTTGTAGACTTGATGATTTCTTTTAACTCTGAGCCACTCTTGCAGGTAATGTGTGAAGAAAGGAGTTTCCATGGGCTCTTCCCTAGTTAGATGTAAGAGCAGGAATGGGAGTTCTGATTCCCCCCCCACAGCTAAATGGCCTGTTCACTTTTGGAAAATCAGAGAAGAGGTCAGTGTCTCCGTGTGCATGTTTTAAGATGTGATTCTTATGCACTGAGTTCAGAGATTGAATAGTGGAGTGGTAATCTTGCTTCAGGCACTTTCAGTGGTATTTGAACTCATGCTTAAGTTGTATTTCAGTGTTTTGCTGAATGGGAGTGAAGTAACCATGTGCATGAATCCTTTTGTTGGGATGGGACCACCCAGTTCTGGACTTGCCAACTATTTGTAATCTCAGGATTACCTCTTTTGAAAATGCACTGTAGTAACAAACTCTTAACACCTGCCACAGCAGAGGGGGGAACTCCTGGTGCCATTGAATTCCTTGGGAGTGGGCAGCTCAAGCACTTTTAGGAGCTGGGATTTGTCTCTCCCCAGTAATTGCAGCAGAAATGCAGGATGGGGACCTTGGGAAAAATGCAGAACGAGCTCTTACCACTTCATCACATGGATGCACAGCAGTTTCATTTTTAATCATATTGATTTTAAAAACGCATGAGCAAGGGAGAAGAGTCTTTGACTATCATGTTTTAAAATAATAATAATAATAATAAATAAACCCAGAAGCTGCATAAACAATGGCAGGGTATTAACAAGAGGAAAATACTCATTTTTGTAGCTGCTTATAAAATTTTCCGTGGCAATATGCTCCCTGTCAGGTACTGTCTTATTTGCTTGTTAAGAGCAAATGCCCCATTTGAGCAGACACAAAGCTGCTTTATGCTACTACCAGCCAAAAGTTACTCAAATGTAAATGTGTTTTTTAGCAGCATCTCAATGCCTATGATGTTTATTTCAATACCTGTGATGCTTCTAAGGTAATACATCTAAATCCTCAAAATTCTTCATCTTTGAATTGCTCTTTTGCCTCAGCAGTAAAAAGTTCATTGCTCCATTGGCTGTCTTATTTGTGGTGTCTGGTTTTGGTTTGGTTTTTTAGAAGAAAACCAACAAGCAGGCTTGCAAGGTGCAGAAAGCAGAGGGTCTTTCCAATCCATTAGATTATCTGTACTTTCCAGTGACAGAGCAATCGTAGTAAAACCATGCAAGGTGTCTGTAGTGGCAACATGGAGAGGGTTAGTTTGCTTCTGTTGATGCTATCACTGATAAAACTTCATGAAATATGTGACAATTTCTCTACTTGGCATAGAACAAATTGCACAGACAGAAAGAGAAGTGAGTAAATCCTGCATTCCAGGAACAACTGTAAACATTGCACCGAACCTCGGGCTGTCAGTGGGTGCTCAGAGTTGCTTTATGTAGAGATTAAAGATAGGATCTACTCCTTTCCATAGAACTTACACCCAAGGCATGAGCACAAAAAGCAAGCAAGAGAAGTTTCATGCCTGATTGCATGCCTTAAACTCTACCCTGTTGTGTGTTTCTCAGCTGAAAATTAAAACATGCTACAAATACACCAAATCCGTGTGCTGACAGTTGGTTTGTGTTTTGGACACAGTTGGGGCCAAGATCACTTCATATCCTGGAGCTATCCCGTTCTCTGCTCTCAGTGCCTGTTAACACAGCTGCTCACATTCTGTCAGAGCATGTTTTGCTCTCAGGAGATGGAGTGACATCATGGGTTTCCCTTCCGAGTGAGCTTGTCTGAACAAATTGCAGAAAAACAGCAGGAGATGCTTCTTGTCCCTTCTTCATCTCCTCCCAGTCCTTTGTTACTGTTGCATTTCTTCCATCCTACCAGTATCTGAAGGGTCTACAAGAAAGCCAGGAAGGGACTTTTTACAAAGGCCTGTAGCGATAGGACGAGGGGTAATGGGTTCAAACTGGAAGAGGGGAGATTTAGGCTGGAAATTAGAAGGAAATTCTTCACTCTGAGGGTGGTGAGACACTGGCACAGGTTGCCCAGGGAAGCTGTGGATGCTCCATCACTGGATATGTCCAAGACTAGGTTGGACGGGGCCTTGAGCAACCTGGTCTAGTGGGAGGTGTCCCTGCCATAGCAGGGGGGTTGGAACTAGATGATCTTTGAGGTCCCTTCCAACCCAAACCATTCTGTGATTCTACGCTTAGAGTTGCTAACCTGTTCATGTGGAGGAGGAGTGTTTGAAAAACCATAGGGAGAGAGAGAAAAAGGTTTGAATATTTAGGTTTGGCTAACAGTTTGGAACATGCTTATATTTTTACTGAAGATTCGGTCTGATTTTAAGTGGGTTAAAAGCCAGTTAGGTCTACAATGCAGGGAGAGGTCCCAAGTCATTCTCTGACTGTGGTTCAAAGCTTAAAAAGGATGTATATCCCCTTTTATAAATTGTTTATAACTTTTTTCATTCTAATCCAAAGCAGCAAGTCTTACAAGTCACCCAGTTTTGCCCAGTGTCTGCCCCTGACAGACCAGAACGCTTGTTTACATGGTGGTGTCTCTTTCCTTGTCCCAGGGGCAGTCTCCCTTGTTTCAGATCCAGCACAGCTGATGTCCGAGGGCTCTTTTGGCAGAGCCACAGTTCCAAGATCCAGAGGGTCTCTGTAACTTTGCTGTGTTGCCATACGAGCTCTCAGCAGCCTGACTTCTGAGCGCTCCAGTTTTGAGGAGCTCTTTCCAAACTTCGTGTAATTAAGTGGAAGATGCTTTTCATCAGAGCTGTTATACCTTGGCTGATCAGTGTGGCAAATGCGTTTCAGCCAGGGGTTAAACAGCTCCTGATACTAAGGGGCTTGGGATAGGGGGAGTAGAAGAAAGAGGGGAAAAGCATTTTCCGGAATGGGGTTGCCCTCCAGATAAATGCAATGATAGCCAGATTTACCAGCACCCTCTCCTGGTTCTTGGCAGAATAACACATGGGGATGTTGATCTTAAAGTAAGGCTGCAAATACAGGAAGGTCACAGCTGTTTGTTTCCTCAAACCTGATGGACTTGGTGAACTTTCTGTAGGCGACACAGAAGTTAAAATACTGCACTAAAATACACGGCTGGTTTTCATTAGAGGCAGTTGGTGTTACTTTGATCAAAACTCGAGGGGATCACTGAATATAAGAAGATGGATTAAAATGGCTTTGAAAGCTGACTTTATAGTGCAAACAACGCTCTCGACCGCCTGAGCAAGCTTCAAAACAACTTCAGCAAAGGGCCAAGCGTTGTCCCTTCCCCCTCGCCTGCTCCTGCCTGGGCTGTGCTCATTTGAATCACTCAAAGACAGGACATTTCCTCAGGGAGGCAGTGACCAGCATGCTGAGTGTTGTAGCCTGGGCCTGAGGCTTGTTTTGTTTTTTCTACTCTACTGTTGTATTGCTCCAGCTTTTCCAGAGGTATTGTACCCAAAGTCAAGCATATTGTCTGCCTGTGTTCCTGGGCTTCTCTTGGGCTTTGTGAAGCTTGTTTCACTTTACACACAAACATTGAAACCAGGAGGAAAGGTTGGCTGAGAAAAGCAGCAGCACATGGGTAGGGGTGGGGAAGGGGGAGCGTTACCTGCTTTTTCTGTCTGAGGCAAACACAGGACATCCCATCTCAGGGGATGTCCTGACACCGTGTGACAAATGCACAGGGGCTTTTTTTTTTTCAACAGAGCCTGGCTGCTTGTGTCCTTATGGGCTGCAGCAGCCCCTTGCTGAGTGTTTTCCTGAAGGAATCCCGGGTTTGTCTGTGAGCTCTTCTGCCTGGCTGGATCCCTCAGCCAAGGAAATCGTGGTGGTTGAGGGGGCTTCAGCAGAAGGAGGTGTCAGCGTGCAGCTCAGCTGGCAGCAGCAGAGTTAATCTTCTATCAGTGTTAACAAATGTGGTTTCCGTTTTCATCAGGCCTATCTCAGCTGCCTGTGGGATATGGCTGCTTGTGAGCCCTTGATTAGATAGATGTCAAGTGTTTTTCCATGTCATTAATAAGATGAGGTGGGAACTTGAGATATTTGAACAAGTTATGCTAACAATTGCAGCACTACAGCTCTCCCAGTGTTACCAAAAATAGACTAACTTGGTGGTAAGTTAAAACCTTTTGGGTTCTTTTTCAAGCTACAGTCCAGAGGAATGGCCTAATATAAATTTTTCTCAGTTCTTGTTCTGCATTTACTGACTTTGTAATATTTCTGTGGTTTAGACATTCTTTCACAGTACACACAACATAAAAATGTCCTTTTTGCATACCCGGAATGCCACAGGGATGGACCTGACAGCAAGGAGTGTAGAGAGGACAAGTTTGATGCCCCTCTTTTAGTCTGCAGAGATCCTGAATGATATGAAACCCCAAGAACTGAAGGACAAAAGGCAACACTGCAAAGGATCTCAAGTGCCTCGGTACCTGACATCGCAGGGGCAGAGTTTTTGGTGTTTCCTGCAGGGGTAAATCACTCCCCAAATGAATGGGAAATTAATTTCTGCTGCTTTTCTTGCACTTTTCTGTTCACTACTATTAAAGACCAGGATTCTCAACATCCTGACCAGGCTACTTGGCAAATCCACAGGCCTAGAGAAGACCTCTTGGATTAAAATGATAAACTACCTTGTAATGAAGATAATCGGGCTTACAAAACACCTCCAGCTGCTGCTCCCTCCACATCTTTGACACCATTTCTCATTAAGGAAGTATGAAATTACTGGGGTTTTTTTAGAGCAAGGCTTTCATCCTGAAGCCCGAGCTGTGTTTCATCCTTTCATCCTTTTTCCCCACCCACTTCCTTTTCTACTGCAGAGAAATGAGTGAACTCTTTGTGATCTCTGCTTTCGGAAGGTTTCATCTCCCAAGCTGCTTAATAGATTATCAGCAGTGTCCCAGCTAACAGATGGCTGCAAGTGACAGCAGCACTACAAAGAATTAAGTAAATTATTTCCATCTCAGGGTTGGTCTCATTCACTACGTTCTGTAGCTTTTAAGCATTTTCCATCCACTCGGGTGAATATTTGTGTATCATTTACGGAACATGAACAAAATCTCTCTGAACCAAAATTTCCAGCCTCAAGGCAACTTGTTATTTTTGGAGTCATCATTAGGCCTTGGGCAAAGACTTCAGGGAAATCTTATCCTCTGTAGTTGGGCCAACAACACTGTAAACTTAAAGATGAACTGTCTTTTTCTGAGCTCAGGATTAGGCAATGAACCAACATCTCACTGAGCCACTCGCAGCAGTCAGAAAAACTACTGAGTCTGGCAATTTATTTTTTTTTTTGTAATTGTTTGTGTTTGTTATTTTGACTCCTTGCTCTGGTTTGCTAAAAAATCCCTTTCATGTGCAAGAGTGGAATGTTCTGTGAGAGGAGAGCTGCCAAAACCTGAATCAGGCTTTTTTTCTTCTTCTTTCATTTTTCCCTCCACTTCAGAAGAGAGGCTGCAAGCTAGAAAAACAGAACTTGGAAGTGATGAGTCTTTTCAGAGCTCAGCATTTTTAAAAAGGGATGTCCAAGGATGTGACTGATCCCTGGCCAGACCCCAGCAGGGTGTGGGAGGGGAGTGGATGGGAAGGGAAAGCTGTCCGGATGAGTGCTGCTAAGAGTAGCTTGTGTTCAAGGTTGCCCTGTTGAGGTTCAGCTGTCCTTGTGTACAGAACTGGTGTCCCAGCAATGCTCTCAAACTGGATAGGAAAAGCAGGTGGAGAATCAGCCTGTATGCTAAAAGGGCATCATAGAATCATAGAATGGTTTGGGTTGAAAGGGAGCTTAAGATCATCTAGTTCCAACCCCCCTGCCATGATAGGAACACTTCCCATTAAACCAGTTGCTCAAAGCCCCATCCAACCTAGTCTTGAACTCATCCAGAGTTGGGGCATCTACAACCCCCCTGGGCAACCTGTGCCAGTGTCTCAGCACCCTCAGAGTGAAAAACGTCTTCCTGATTTCTAATCTAAATCCACCCTCTTCCAGTTTGAACCCATTATCCCTCGTCCCATCACTACAAGCCCTTGTGAAAAGTCCCTCCTTGGCTTTTTTGTAGGCCCCCTTCAGATGCTGGAAGGCCACCATAAGGTCTCCCTGGGGTGTTCTCTTCTCCAGGCTGAACAACCCCAACTCTCTCAGCCTCTCCTCACAGGAGGGGAGTTCCAGCCCTTTCATCATGGTGTGCTAAATAAAACTGAGATAGCCAGAGCAGTGACCAGTGATGTAAGTGAAGAAAAAGGCCAGTAGTCAGCATTCTACGTGGTCTGGGGTTTGGTCCCATATGAAATGACTGAAGTGGGACCAAGACTGTTGGGCCAGGGTAGCTGTAGCTACACTGTGAAAGCCATCATTCATTTCACCATTATTTCTTTGACTGTGGATGAGTTCAGCTGGGAACTAAGGTCTCCAAAAGCATGACATGAGTATGTCCTGCTGACTTTAGTTGTGCTTATGTCTCATAGTAAGCACCATTTTGTTTTTAGGCACGTCTTGCTTCACCGGGTTGGGAGATTTATGAGCATCTGGACTACAGCAGAACAAAGCACCCACTTCCAACAGGATATGGGTCCTCACACCCTCTCTTTGCTCTTTGTGGTCTTCACCCTTCTCCCTCATGATTTTGCATAGATATAATCCACACTAAGTATTATTACTTTTATTTCCCCTTCAAAGCTTATAAATACAGTGTACAGTTGTTGTGCCTCTGGAGGGCTGATGGGTCATGAGCCCTCCTAGATACCCTATAAAAATGACCAATTTTTATCACAAGAAAAATGCAGTGATGGGAAAAAGAAGTAATTGTTACTGAGTTTCTAAAAAAAAGGAAAATCAAGGCTCATGATTTGTGAGCATCGCTGTTTTCTATTGCAAAGTATGTTAACTTATTACAACATGTAATTTTTCTTTTAAGAATAATTTTTTTTGCTGACATTTAGATGAATCACACAGTTCTGGTGCATTCACACACCTCTGTGGTAGCCAGCAGTGGGATTTTGGCTGGCAGAACAGGCACGTGGCAACGTGGAGCATGAACAGGGACATGTAGAAGAAGGTTACAATACCCTTTACTAGGTTGTGACCATTTTTTCTGTTTAACCATACACGGAAGCTGTGCAGAAAACTTGTTCTTACAAAACAGTCCTTCTTCAGAGGTCGATAAGAAGTTAAACCACAGTTAAGGTAGGTGGGTCACATCACACCCTCAGATTTAAAAGGATGCCTGTACATACTATAGTTGCTTGTCCAGCTCCCTTAGCTCATCAAATGTATTAATTTCAAGCTGGGCTGTGCTGAACCTCACTCATCCCTGGGAAAAATCATGGTGAAAGAAGGAGGGCACCCAGTGGAGCTGCTGTCTGAGCCTTCTCCTCTCAGAGGCTCTGCCAAATGGGGCTCTGGTCAACCTCCAGCTTCCCATCACAGCACAAGAGGAACAGTGTCTTATGGAGTGGAAGATACTGGTCAGAGCTTCAACAACATGGGAGACTTCACGGAAAGCATGTGAGTCATTGGTGGTGCTGGTGAGCTCCTTGGGAATTGTGGTGATGAGGATGGGGCAGCACTTGAGGCTAGTAAAGTGGCTGTTGCCTTGAGAAGAGCTTCTTAAAGAGAAGATGTTACTTGGTATTTTTTTCATAGAATCATAGAATGTTTCAGGCTGGAAGGGACCTCCAGAGGTCATCTGGTCCAACCTCCCTGCACAATTAGGGACATCTCTACCTAGGGCAGGCTGCTCAGAGCCCCATCAAGCCTGACCTTGAAGGACTCCAGGGATGGGGCCTCCACCACCTCTCTGGGCAGCCCATTCCAGAGATCTATCACCCTCATGTTAAAGAACTTTTTTCTAATATCCAGCCTAAATCTCTCCTTTCCTAGCTTAAAACCACTGCTCCTCGTCCTATCGTTACAAACCCTTTTGAATAGACCTTCCCCTGCCTTCCTGTAGCCCTCTTCAGGTACTGGAAGGTCACTGTAAGGTCCCTCCAGAGCCTCCTCTTCTCCAGGCTGAGCAGCCCCAACTCTCTCAGCCTGTCTTCATAC
Source organism: Brachypteracias leptosomus (assembly GCA_013401335.1). Classification (NCBI taxonomy): domain Eukaryota; kingdom Metazoa; phylum Chordata; class Aves; order Coraciiformes; family Brachypteraciidae; genus Brachypteracias; species Brachypteracias leptosomus. The sequence goes on along the minus strand of VYZX01019112.1, from coordinate 1,019,396 downwards.
CAGAGATGCTCCATTCCCCTGATCATTTTGGTGGCCCTCCTCTGGACATGCTCCAATATGTCCACAACCTTCCTGTGCTGAAGATGTTGTTTTATTTTTTGCTAACAAGACTAGAAACTAAAGTTTCAGTCTATTCCTGTTGTAGTTGTACCAATATAGGTGGAGCTACCACACAAGTACATTAAGGTTGTACCTGAATCATTTTTGGCAGCCTGGACATGCTGCAGGTTGGCATTGCCCAGCTGGATTTACTAGGTGTGCTTTCCATGCGTGTTCCACCAAGGCTGCCATCTCATTTATTCCTACAGCTAGCAGCACTAATTTAAAACTGATTTAATCAGGTGACAGCTTTTGCATCTGCTGCAGGTCTCATTAAATTAACACCATTAATAGATTTGCATTTTGGGGACCTGTCTTAGGTGCCTGTTTGAATTGACAGAAGCCAGAGACACAATCTCCGTTATATTAACTCTGGGATATTCAGAGGCTTAAACAGTACCTACAATTACAGCTGGAGCCAGGGGGGGATTTTGGTAAGTGCCCTCCTTGCCCTGCTGCAGGATGGAAGGTTGGATCTGCCGTATGGCATCTTCTATAGTTAACATCTTGGAAAATTCAGTCATAACAGAATGGTGCTCAAATCTCAGCCAGGATCGTGGCAGGAGGGTGACACTGACTGATCATCAATGGAAAAAAAAGAAAAAAATCATTATTTTTTTTAATACATCACCATCACCTTCTCCTCTGTGCCAAGGTGGGTTAACTCTCACCCTCACAAGTGGGGAAGAAGTTCACCATGAACCAGCAATGTGCCCTTGTGGCCAAGGAGGCCAATCATGTCCTGGGTGCACTAGGAAGAGTGTGGCCAGCAGGTCAAGGGGGTTCTCCCCCCCCTCTACTCTGACCTCGTGAGGCCACATCTGGAATATTGTCCAGATCTGGGCTCCCAAGTTCAAGACAGACAGGGAACTATCAGAAAGAAACCAATGGAAGGCTACAAAGATACTGAGCAGACTGGAGCATCTCCCTGATGAAGAAAGGCTGAGAGTCCTGGGGCTGTTGAACCTGGAGAAGAGAAGGCTGAGAGGGGATCTGGTCAATGCTGATCAATACCTAAAGGGTGAGTCTCAAGAGAATGGGGTCAGTCTTTTTTCACTGGTGTCCAGTGCTGGAAAAATGAGCAACGGGCACAAACTGGAACACAAGAGATTTCACCTAAATAGGAGAAAAAACTTCATTCCTGTGAGGAGTGATGGAGCTTTGACCCAGGCTGCCCAGAGAGGTTGTGGANGGTGATGCCCCCTTCTCGGAAGCAACCCCAACCCCGCCTGTACAACCTGCTCTGGGTGACCCTGCTTTAGCAGGGGGGTTGGACGAGATGATCTCCAGAGGTCCCTCCAAACCCCTCCCAGTCTGGTTCTGCCGCGGAGCTCAGAACCTCTCCGGAGCCTCCGCGGGTCCCGGCGCGGCCGGCAGGGGGCGCCCCAGCGCCGCGCTCGGGCGGGGCGCGGGC
>VYZX01019112.1:922819-1017242 GCA_013401335.1 Brachypteracias leptosomus | reverse complement strand
TCCCTCCAGAGCCTCCTCTTCTCCAGGCTGAGCAGCCCCAACTCTCTCAGCCTGTCTTCATACCAGAGATGCTCCATTCCCCTGATCATTTTGGTGGCCCTCCTCTGGACATGCTCCAATATGTCCACAACCTTCCTGTGCTGAAGATGTTGTTTTATTTTTTGCTAACAAGACTAGAAACTAAAGTTTCAGTCTATTCCTGTTGTAGTTGTACCAATATAGGTGGAGCTACCACACAAGTACATTAAGGTTGTACCTGAATCATTTTTGGCAGCCTGGACATGCTGCAGGTTGGCATTGCCCAGCTGGATTTACTAGGTGTGCTTTCCATGCGTGTTCCACCAAGGCTGCCATCTCATTTATTCCTACAGCTAGCAGCACTAATTTAAAACTGATTTAATCAGGTGACAGCTTTTGCATCTGCTGCAGGTCTCATTAAATTAACACCATTAATAGATTTGCATTTTGGGGACCTGTCTTAGGTGCCTGTTTGAATTGACAGAAGCCAGAGACACAATCTCCGTTATATTAACTCTGGGATATTCAGAGGCTTAAACAGTACCTACAATTACAGCTGGAGCCAGGGGGGGATTTTGGTAAGTGCCCTCCTTGCCCTGCTGCAGGATGGAAGGTTGGATCTGCCGTATGGCATCTTCTATAGTTAACATCTTGGAAAATTCAGTCATAACAGAATGGTGCTCAAATCTCAGCCAGGATCGTGGCAGGAGGGTGACACTGACTGATCATCAATGGAAAAAAAAGAAAAAAATCATTATTTTTTTTAATACATCACCATCACCTTCTCCTCTGTGCCAAGGTGGGTTAACTCTCACCCTCACAAGTGGGGAAGAAGTTCACCATGAACCAGCAATGTGCCCTTGTGGCCAAGGAGGCCAATCATGTCCTGGGTGCACTAGGAAGAGTGTGGCCAGCAGGTCAAGGGGGTTCTCCCCCCCCTCTACTCTGACCTCGTGAGGCCACATCTGGAATATTGTCCAGATCTGGGCTCCCAAGTTCAAGACAGACAGGGAACTATCAGAAAGAAACCAATGGAAGGCTACAAAGATACTGAGCAGACTGGAGCATCTCCCTGATGAAGAAAGGCTGAGAGTCCTGGGGCTGTTGAACCTGGAGAAGAGAAGGCTGAGAGGGGATCTGGTCAATGCTGATCAATACCTAAAGGGTGAGTCTCAAGAGAATGGGGTCAGTCTTTTTTCACTGGTGTCCAGTGCTGGAAAAATNCGGGGGGGGGGAGTGGGTTGTTCTGGGTTTAGGGATCGCTGTGTCTTGTTTCGGGGATGGGATGGAATCAGGCGTTTGGGAGGGGGAGGATTTAATGAAAGAGGGGTCAGGCACTGGAACAGGCTGCCCAGGGAGGTGGTGGAGTCACCATCCCTGGAGGGGTTCAACAAACGAGTAGATGTGGCACTTCGAGACGTGGTCTGGGGGTCAGGGAGATGGTGGACGAAGGGTGGACTTGATGATCCTAGAGGTCTTTTCCAACCTAAATGATTCTATGCATACTCAGCCCTGCCCCTGGTTGGACCCGATGGTATGGAGCTGTGGCAACACTGCTTCTCCTGGGCTGTTGGATCTGGATCAATTTCCCCCAACATGTAAACACCAAATGAGGTGCTACATCCCTGCCAGCCTGTTCAGGGCTGCTCAGGGCACTGCTGGTCAGCTTGCTTAGTGCTGGATGTTCAGAGATGATGGCTGAAAGCACTTTAAGCCCTGTGAGGTGCAGGCAGAGCTTCACCTCTGGCTGACCTGGACAGTGGAGGGGCCACAGAAGTTGCCTCTGAGGGGAAGGGGATATAGGTCTGCTTCCTGCTTCAAGTAGGAAACACCTTCCCTGTGCCCCCATGTCAAGGCTTGTAGCTGGTAGGAGGATCCCACAGTGCTAGCTGAGGTAGCAAGAGACAAGGCAAGGTGGCTTAGCAGCTCAGGAGATGGCTGGAAGGAAAGAAGTACACCAAGACAGGGTGTTTCTGGAGGATGTTGCCTGTTTTCTGGTATTATACAGGCCTCAAACAGAACAGAATCTACATGGGTTTGAGGAGCTGCCTGATTTTTAACACTCCTTTGCCAACTTCAGACTGCTTTTTTGTCACTCCCCCTTTCCCAGATGATTTAACACAGAAGATCTTCCACTTTCCGCAGAAAATTCTCTGGAGGGCTTAGGGTCTCCTGGGAAATGAAGAGAGAGAACAGTCCTGAGAGTCTTCTCCAAAGCTGCCCCACAACTAGCAGAGATATCAGCCATATCCCCCCAGACCTGCCTTCTTCAGCAGGAAGAGGTTGCAGCAACATTTCCCAGCAATGACTTTTTTTCTGGCCACCAAGGGAGCAGTCCTGGGGAAAGCAACCTGGGCTTTCTCATTATATTCTTGACTCTCATTCTCTCGGTCTATGATATTTTTGGTAGCACTAACAAAAGTCGACGTCATGGATGAGCTTTTCATTGACTTGCAAATGCTGCCTTGATAGTGGAGATTGCCCTGTATTAGCTTCCAGAAAGTGCAAATGATCAGAACACCAGACAATGGCTGCATGGGGGTAAAGGGCATCACTATTAGAATATTGACCTGTTACCACGGATGTGACTTTTGCATCAATACTTCATCTCTCTTTGCTTTCTACTTCACGCAAGCAATTTCCACAGAGAGCTGTGAGGAGGTGCAGAGTTAAAGCTGAGCTCACGTACTGTCAACTTCTTTGTTTGCCACCATTTCTACAGGTGTCTTGGCAAAGATGTACTAGACAGAATGGTTGTGAGAGCAGCCGAAAACAAGGTGGGGAGGTCAGTTTGCTTGTCTCTGTGTGAGGAGAGAGGAAATAGGGGGAAGAGTGTGGAGGGAAGATGGATGAGAAGTCAGTAGGAACAGAGGTGATGGGAGGAAGGAAGGTGATGTGCTCATATCTAGACTTGTTAGCATGCAGACATCAGGAAAAATCAAGTGAATACCACTGAGAGAAAAAAACAGATAGGAAACTGGTACATCTGTGAGCAGGTGAGACAAGAAATCACCTGTGTTTGGGGAGTTATTATGTACTTCCCCAAAAGAGGAGAAACCACAGCTGAAGATGCAGGGATCCCAGGAGGGGACCTTCCCCCTCCTTTGGCTCCATATTTCTGACAGCACTTGGTGCAGCTGGTGAACCTGTCAACTCTTCATTGCTCTCATGCCTTTGCAGTTCAGTTTGTCCCCAAGAAGCAACACCTGACGAGGGCAGAAGGAAAGAAACATGGTAATCCTGAGCCTGTTGAGGTACCCAAATGAGCATGGGAGGGTTCCTTACTGACACTGTGCTTCAGCGTGGTTAATCTGCTCACAGTTTGTAGCTCATAGAATCACAGAATGTCAGGGATTGGAAGGGACCTCGAAAGATCATTTAGTCCAATCCCCCCGCCGGAGCAGGATCACCTAGAGCAGGTCACACAGGAACACTTCCAGGTGGGTTTTGAAAGTCTCCAGAGAAGGAGCCTCCACAACCTCCCTGGGCAGCCTGTTCCAGTGTCTGTCACCCTCACTGGGAAGAAGTTTTTTCTCATATTTATGTGGAGTCTCTTATGTTCCAGCTTACACCCGTTGCCCCTTGTCCTATCACTGGATGTCAAACACAGTTTGTAGTTCAACACAGTTCGGGTACTGAACATAGACAAAGGGAATGTATCTGGTGGAGCAGATTGGACCATATATGTATCTGTGACTCCTTGTATCAGAAGCATCCACCTTGTTTATGACTTTTAATATGTCTTTTACTCTGTTTCCCCTCTACCCTCGATTTTCCTCGGCTGTAGATTTGTTAAAGCCTCCTTGTGCTTTAGGAGTTGCTGTGGGATGAGGGTGGGGAGATGAGGCACTTTGGGCTGGTGGAATAAACACATTAACTTAATGCGCCTGAAGCACCTGGCAGAGCTGTCATTAAGTGTCCGCCTTTAGTTTCCAGAATTAATCCCTCATGGAGGGAGGAGGCTGCTTTTATACCTCTCAGAGTGCTTTTCTTGAAGATGTGTGATGTTGTAAATGTGCTACAAAACTGCCACCAGGGTCAAGAGGTTCATTCTTAGCACAGACCAGCTGCGAGCAGAGACAAGGACGCCCCATGCTGAACAGTGCTGGGGATCAGCACTTTCCCTGGGCTTTCAACCACCCAGCCAGGGAGCTCAGAGACCTGTGCTCAAAACCAGGAAAAGAAACAAAGAAAGAAAAGCCCCGAGAGCCTTGTTCTGGGGAGAGCAGTGACAAACCTCACAGATTCACAGCTGCTTTATCCCGTGACACGAAGGGTCACACCTGCCTGCTCCACTTGAGGTGCTCATGTGGCTGTGCAGAAGGACAGCAGGGTGTAGGTCAGAGTATTCATCACACACCTGTAGCATTGCTCCCCACTTAACTTCACATGGACTGAGAAATGTGGGTCTTCCTCTGTAGCTCTGCTCTTAGATTGTGCTTCCCCTCCTAGGAGTGCAGGAGTTACATTTTTTAATTCTATTTCCATCTCATATTCAACACGCACTTCTAATACTTCCTGAACTCTAAGCATCCCTGATCCCTTTCCTGTACTCCAATCTACAGTCAGTTTGAACAAGAATCAGCAGCACTGAGAGATATAAATGTAATTGTGGCTCAAGCTCGTCAGTGATATTTGCTTCAGGTTTAAAGCTGGTGATTATGAATAAAATCACTCTCTGGGCTGGGAGTCTCTGGTGAAAATCCAATAGTAAACACGCCACGTGAGGCAAGCCTTTGACATCTGCACACGGGTGCCATCTGTTTCTTCCCTTAAGAGCATTAGCCATGTAAGAAAGGAAAAGAGACGCATGAAACTTGGTCTGAGGTCAGAAGAGTGCAAGTGAGATCAGGGGTTTGATTGCCAAAGCAAACAGTGCACAGACTCACACCCACACCCTCTCTGATTTAGTTTTTGTGACTGGAGGGGAGATGCTTGCAGTAGACACAGAGTCTTACTGCCCAGATGTGGGGGAAGTCTGGGTGCAGAGCCAGTGCTACAGCCCAGGCATCTGTTTAGGGCTGGACCAAAGCCTTTTTTCTAAATGAGGAACCAAGTAACCTCAGAAGCCAAAAATTTTGACTCAACCTTTTGTAATTCTACTTCTGCTCCCACCCATAAACACTCATCTCTGAGCAAGGAACAGACCATTGCCTCTCTTTTCATGGCATTGCTCCCATAATTACTAGTAAAGCTCGTTCACCTCCTTGGTCAGTAGGTAATGAAGTTGGTGTGCTCACCTCTTGCTGTTGCTTCAGGCCCCGAGGTTGCCATGGCTTGATTCCTTTGCAATCCCACCTGGCTCTGGCTTACTGGGGATTTGGAACTACCTTCCCTGTCTCTGTTCCTAAGTGTTAACAAACCAACACTTTTCACAGTTTAATAAAAACTCTTCAAAATATAAGGGCTTTGCATCACAGACTAGTGGCTGTGGAGAAGCACCAGCCTCTTCTGTAGGCACTGACCACCAGCCTAGGTGGCAGCTCAGAGAGGTTCTGCTGTGGCAGCAGGACTGCTGCTGTCCTCGGGCAGACCCTGGTGTGCTGCAGCAGTGACACCCTTTTAACAGCAAGGAATAAGGGATTTACTGTGCAGCTCATTTTGCTCTCTGTGAGTTTGCTCATCTTTCCACAAGAGCATCCTTCTGGATCTTGACGCAGGTTGCAGCAGCTTTTGAAGGTGCAGCTCCTGGAGTGGAGGCATTAGCTGGAAACCTCCTGTTTCATTTAAAAATGAAAACCAGGAAATGCCCCTTGGTTGTGGTTAGCTCTAAAAAATGAATTATGCCATCACAACGCGTATTCAGCTCCTTTGGGATTTTTTTCAGAGAAAGCAGCCCATGTTGAGAATGGCTGGTTCAAGAGCAAGGCAACAGCCATGGTGTGCAGAGGCTAACCACGGGTGAGGCAAGGGGGGAATGCCAGTGGTACTGAAATATTAGTAACAACATTATACAAGTAAACACAAGGGAAAATTAGTCTCAGCTTAGTGGCAAATGTGGTCACTGATGACAGCATGGCTGCAGTGACTATGGGGTGATGGAACTAAGACCCAGAGGAGCCCAGCGTGAGCAGCAGATTTAGGACTCTGACTATTAAGAGAAGGTGAGCCACACTTGACCAGCCTGAGTGCCTACCCTGACAAAAAGAGAAAAAAAAGAATTAACTTTGAGAGTGCCAGAGCCCTGGAACAGGCTGCCCAGAGAGGTTGTGGAGTCTCCTTTTCTGGAGACTTTCAAAACCTACCAAGATGTGATCCTGGGCAACCTACCCTGGGTGAAGCTGCTTTAGGTGAGGGGTTGGAACTAGATGACCTTTGAGGTCCTTTCCAACCCAAACTATTCTGTGATTCTATGATTGATCACATTGTGTACGTGATACAAATTATCATTAAATGAGCATAGCTTTCCTTTTTGCTGCAAGGAATTTGATAATTGATATCAAGAGCGTGACACCATGTAGTTATTACTTGGGTTTGTATTTGGACTTTTATTAGCATCTATGTCGTTCAGTGTTACTGTGTAAAATGAAACATTTCTGTTTTGCATGTGTTCATTTGGGAATGTTATCAATCATTTGCCTTACTTATGATACTGAAAGGTCAGATGTAAAAATAGAGCAGTTTTTGTTTGCTGAAAGGACAGCAGAGAAAATGCCAGTGGTTAGTAATAGCAGGGCTTATAGAAACTTAAATAGTTCCTTGCATGACATCTCTTTGGACGGACTTATCCCTAAGGCTGAAGAACTGAGATTTGTGGCCACAACCTGTTCCTGCAAACTGGCTTATCTGGTGTGAGGAATGATATAATAATGTGTCTTTCCATTAAAAAACCCAACTTTTAAAAAAGTATAAAGGTTAGGATATAAGGTGGGTAACTAATGAAACCTACAGGCTGCTGAAAGCCATATTTCTTTTCATCAAAGAAAGGATAATGTGAAGTTTCATGTTAAACAGGACAGAGAGCTCTGCTGAGGAGAGAATTACCCTGGCCCCACTGGTTGCTCTAATGACACAGTACAAGAAGGAACAGAGGAGTATAAAAGAATGGACTCTGTGAGCTCAGATCTTAGGCTGCAGGAGCAGAATCAGAACCTCCCATTAAAACAGGAACGTGGGACCTTTTTTTAAAGCCCCACTCAAGCCACACATTGTAGGTAGCACTCGCATATTCATTAAGCACAATGAGCAATTACAGATTAAAAGCTGTTGGTGTCTCACTTGAACCAGGCAAACGCTGTCAGGGGAAAAGAGGGAATGGATTTTGATAATGAGAGGTTTTCAGGCTGCAAGTTTAAATGGGAAGAGGGAACTCTTTACCGTGTTGGCAATCCTGGTACATCTGTGGGTCCCCTGCAAAGCCTCCACACTTACAGTAGGTCACATCTCCCAAAGCAACGGTGCCAATGGCAGCTCTTCTGCACAGCTCTTAATTTCTCTGAATCAGATGATAGCTGTGGGCAGTAACATGGATACCTTGAGCTGTGAAATAATAAAGCTCTCTGTCACCAGTGAAATTAGTTTGACTTCTGCTGCTGCTGGGTTTTCTTCTCCCCCTTCTCTTTACAAGGTGAGGCATATTCAGCACCACTCAGGTTGCTTGTCTCTGCATGGCTGAAGCCATTTAGACCTGGATGGAGTGACTTGGCCTGAAGACTTACAGACAAAACCCACCTCTTCACAATGACTTATGGTCCAGGTTTGCCTGGAACATATCCCAGAGACAACTTTGGCTCAGGGAACATCTGAAAGATCTGGGAAGGAGGAGTAGTAAAATAAAAAATGGGGTTTTTTTTCTGCTAACTTGGACCACAAAGGTCTTTAGGGGAAAATTTGGTGCCAGGAAGCCTTACTAATGCTTTGTTAATTTTGCTCAGGTACTACTAGCAAGGCCACATTGTACCTGTGTATTTAGGTACCATTATGTATACGACAGCAATGCAAATAACCAGGGCTGCATCAGGGATGACTCAGAGTTATATCACTTTGTGAGCATTGTGACATCTCTACATGCAAATTGTTAGCATCAGCCTCATATTTGAATTTGTGTGGGCTCATATGGAGCTGTGGACATAGACCCTGAGCCGTGATACACTGGTGTGGGTGTAGCTGACATGGTCACTGATGCTGAGAGAATCATTTCACCCCCGCATAAAAAATGCCAGAGCTGGTAAAAAATGGTTTGGCACCTTTACATTTGGATAGTGAAGGGCTGGACGTAGCTGTTTACGTGAGCTCTTTACTTCTGCCTGCCCTGCTTTTGACCAGCAGCCAGGTGGGTGTTGCTCCTGAGGGTTCTGCCCTGAGCCTGCCAAGCTGCCATCTGCCAGGGAGCCTAAAGCACGGACCTGAATCCAGCTGATGGGCTCATGGATAAGATCCAAAGCTCTTTACAGCTCACAGTCAGTGCTCTGAATACATGCATGCAAATATTTATGGATCCCCTCGATGGATACGGATTTCTAGCTCATCCAGGACATCCACATCTATTTGCATGCACGTATGTAGCGTGCGCAAATGTTTATGGTTACCTCAGATAAGGCAGAAGCTCTGGAGGTTGAGGGAATTGTAAATCCTCTCTGTCTCTGTCTGCCTTCCACAAGCACCAGTGAGCACAGTAATTCCTCCACAGCATGTGATGGAGAAGAGGCAGTTCATTGCTCTGCATGCAAACTGGCCACAGTGGGGCAGTGGGTGGAGGTGCTGCCCTCCAAGTGGTGAGAGGTGTCTGCTCTCACTGTGCACAATAAGGAGCTGCCAGAGTTCATGACGTGCCACCTATTGCAACTACATACATTCATCTGTTTCTAGCAGATGATATCATCAACGTATCTTCAAAACAAATCCATCGAGCTGTTTCCCTGACTGCCCTTCACCTCTGATATTTAGGTTGTGAGCTGTTCAGGGCAGCTATTGCTTTTTACTGGGAGCACTGGCTGAAAGGAGTCTTGCTTTTACCATTGTCTGATGCCAAATCTGCAGTGGTGTCGGGCTGTCTGAAGGCAGCACATCCCTCTACAGACATGGCTACACGAACAGCAAGGCAATCTGGAGCTCCTCAGAGCTCCTCAGAGCTCTAGGGCTGTAGCCCATCTCCAACCACACTGAAGAAGCCTTGTGACGTAGGATTTCTTGGAAGGGATTTTTTATGACAGCTTTCTACACTCTCTTGATCTGGAGTCATTCAAGGTCAGGCTTGATGGGGGTCTGAGCAGCCTGCCCTAGGTAGAGATGTCCCTATTTGTGTAGGGAGGTTGGACCAGATGACCTCTAGAGGTCCCTTCCAGCCTCAAACATTCTATGATTCTATTCTATGATTCTATCTGTTGGTTAGTTGGACTGACTTACTCACCTTTTGCCTTGCTGAGAAAAGCTCTTAAGGTTTTGCTGTCAGGGATCCCTGGTGAGAAGGGCAGTGATCTGCCTGCTCTGATGTAAGCTGAGTGACAACTCCTGCTTGTGGGCTGCTGATCTCCTCTAATTGCTGCTGCATCAGCAGTGACACTCGGCTGGCTGAGATGACGGTATGGGACGTTGTAATTCCTATAAATTCCCCCCTCACATGAGCCCTTTGCGTTAATGGCTTGGATTTACTGACCTCCCGTGAAGAACTTTCAGAGGATAAAAGCAGCACTAGTGGCCTGAGGGTTCCAGTGTGGGTGAGGCATCACCTTGGTGAAGGCATCACCTGCCTATGGTCTCTAAGAATCCAGTGTAGCAAGAGCTGTTTGTTAGACTGTGTCTGCTGGCACTCAACCTTACAGATCACCAAGGAACCCACTAGGCTGAGATTATGCATTAGAGGAAAACTAGAAGAGAGAACTTTTCTGGAATCCACGTTGCTTCCAGGCTCTTCTGAACCGTGCTGGAATGGAGGGACCAGTCTCAATGCTGTGCCTGAGAACTTGCTCTATAAAAGACCGTAAACCGCTTCATCTCACTGAGGACCCTTCTGGGCTGGGCCAAGCCCACCTCTCCAGGAACTGTGGTTGCTCTCATAGGATGATGAAACGAAGGCGGTCAAACAGTATTAGCATGTGCACCTTGCCCATCATCCCAGAATATCCAGGTTTCCAGGACATTAAGGTTTGTATGCAAAAACTCTTTTTGCAATACACAATAGCTAGTACCTATCCTGTTAGAGTCATAATTCCCCTGCTTCCTGGTAAGTTGATGTTTGATACAACAGTAAGTTTTAGGCTGTGTTTTGGTATAGAAAAGCTTAACTTGAAAGACCTTTCTTCTGCCACATTATTAGTTGCTTATTAATTTTTAAACCATTTTTTCAGGTTTGAGGTAGGAAGGAGAGAATACTTTTAGTCAAATCTTAGTGTTCTTCAAATACCTAACTTACCCCAAAAGTACAGCCACTCTAAGCAGGGTCATTAGATTTGCTGGGTCCCTTCCAGAACGAAGTGTGATGGAATAGTGCGAGATCAAAACCTTGATTACTTTTCAGTTTACATGGCGTGTCCAACCCGCTATTTCTCGTTTGCACTCAATGTTTTTCATTCATTACCAGCAGGCAACATGCCAAACGCTGATGATGGAGTGCCCTACTGAGACATTGCTGGGCTCTGAAACCAGATTTGTGGCTGGGCCCTTAGCAAGTATCTACACTTAATTAGCAATTGTCACAAACTGCATGAATGATGGCTTTTTTTTTTATACCAAAGGCATTGTCAGGCATAATAAATGGTTGCAAAATGTTCCATGATCCCGCTGTGGCTGTCATCTACATACAGGGAAGTCTTTCTTTTTATTGATTTGAAACAGTAATATAATATAAAACATTTCTGCCTTCAAACTGAACCACTGAAGTTTTTCAGAGAAAAAAAAACACAGTTCAGGCTAAGCTGGTGTACAGAAACCAGCTGCTCCTCCTGGTAGCTTGAGACAGGCTGGGATGTTTTGGAATAGCTGAGAAAGGTGGAAATGGCAGAGCAGAAACTTTGAAAACCCAAAGGAAAAAAAAACCCTTTGAAAACTGTGGACACAGAAAGGCAATTTTTTACATGGTGAATTCCTAGCAACATTTTATCTCGCAGTTAATAAAAGGACTCACAGCATGGATGTTCTCCTGAAATCAACCTAAAAACTTCCACTGATCTCAGTGGGGGCTGGATCAGCTCTTTCTTTGGCTATTCAAGTAACTCAAGTATTAATTGGGCTGGTTAGAAAGGAGATAAGCATCCTAGAGGGGAAAGAAGGAGAAAATGCCATGCACATCCATTGAACTTCATAGGTTTAAGATGGAGAAATATATTGTATGTGAAAATTGTAATTCTTGCAATAATACACTGCAGTTGAGAGCAAAATGAAGAGGGACTAAGGAAAGGGGAAAAAAAAAGCAAAAATCTCTTACAGGTGTGATCTGGCTTTACCATGGGAAACAGCAGCTACAGGCTAATGAGGTTTGAAAAGGAAAATCCTGAAGTTCTGTTAACAGAGACAGGTGCAAGATTCTTTCAGAAAATCAGATTTTCTGAGAGGCTACACAAAATTGCAGCAGTACCTCAGAGTCAGAGGGAGGAAAAAATGCTCAGCATTGCTTAACCTCAGAGAGAGGTTGGTACCAAACTACTAGGTCTTCAGGGCAAAGAACCTAAACCCTTCCTCAACAGCTGTTTACTCTATGGAGTCACATGCTTAAGAACCTTTTGCTACTTAAGACAGCATGTTTTAATTCAGATTTCCTTCTCCCTTCTGTCCCCAATCCTGCTTCTCTCTCTCCCCCCCCTTATTTTAAATAGTTATCAAGAAATTATGTGGAAGCTCCAGCCTTCAACCAACTTTTCCAGGATTTGGAAAGAGGAAAGAGCTCATCACAGCTGAATAATTTTCCAAGCAGAGCTTCGTTGGTCCATTGCTTGGGGGGCTCTTCAAGAGGCTACTTGAAAGGCCACTTGACGACCAGCAGTGGCTTCCATGACAAGCCTTTGCAAGAGTATTTCAACGAGAGGCTAATGGACCTCAAGAACTATGAAAGCAAGAGGACTAATAGGAAGACAAAAGTGTTTGCTGATAAGAACCAGAACCCCTTCCTCACCCGCAGACTCCCTCGGCGCAGGAGCAGTTGCAGTGCTGTGGTGATGATTGGCCATGGCAAGGAGAGTGAAGAGTCCTGCAGCTCAGCAAATCATGACAACAAAATCATGACCGAGCATAACGCCCAAGAGGAAGCCCAGAATGTCCTGAACCTCTATAAGGGTGACTTCTTGGATGTCTTGACAATGCACATCACTCCTCCCCTAGAAGCATTTGTGCAAGAGAAGTGATGCTGGAGCTGCTCACAGCTTTTTGTGCAGTCCTGGAGAACGGGAAGAATTGTTCCTATTCAGCACCGTCTGACTTGAGTAGTTCACGTATGTCAGTCCACTCTGACACAGAAATGTGCTTGTTCCTGGAAGGAAAGACTCTCCCATTTTGTGTTCTTGATTAACATTGCATATATTGGTTTTCAGTTATTTTCCACAAAGAATCAGTGTAATTGGGACATAGTTGTGACTTATTATCTACAGACAGCAATGTTCTAAACACATGCACGTATTACCTGAATTCTTCAGTTGCCTTAAAAAAGGTGATTAGTGTCAGAGGAGCAGCTTGGGTTCCTATTGTGCAGCTTATATTAGCTAATATGAAGAAACACTGTTGTGTTCTGCCTGCTTGCTTTGCTCGTTTTAAGCCTGTTGGTTTTCATCATGTCACTTTGGCCCAACTCATTTATGGTGATGTTTTGCACAGACGCAAATACTTAATGAGAAGTGATTGATTTTCACTCGTTGCCAGAGGTAATCACCAACTGGATCTTTATAAGTGTTTGATGCATGAAAGAGCAAACACAGATGTTAAGTTTTACTTTTAAATATGATTGGCCATTATGGTTTCATTTGCAGACAAAAAAACTGTTGACTTAAAAACCACTACAAGGGCAAAGAGTAAATAATGCTAGATTTAAGTAAGAATGATGGAACTAAGCATGATAGAAGGCTCCTTTCCTCTTTCCTACTGTAAATATAGAGAACAACATAGCAAATTCCTGATGTAATCTGAACTTCAAATTTATTGTCATTTAGTGTTTATTGTGGTCATCTAAGTACCCAATGTCAGCTTCAACTGCATCCTTTTTTTCTGTGAAATGCCAGTGTTTAGCTCCACAGAACACTGATGGAACAGCAGACCCAGAGCAGGGCAATTATTTTGAACTTCCAGGAAGAACTACTACTGCCTGTGGTATNTCCAATCCCTAACATTCTGTGATTCTGTGATCCTCAGCAATAAACTCCTCATTGCAACGTTGGTTTGAGCTGATGTTTCTCTCTCTGCTTTCAGACTTGTTTTAATGTGAGTTAACAAGTGAGCCGTGCCCCTGGCTAGACCTCATCCCTGCCACTGCTGCCTTCTCTCCATCACCTGTACCTCCTTGCTCCTCCCATTTCTTCAGCCCGGGTGAAACTTGCCCCAAGGTCTGTGTGTCTTGTCCCTTCTGCAGTTCATACTTTCCCTCTTCCCAACACTCACCTATTTGCAGAAACATTTCTTCCTCTGCACTGGCTCCTCAGCTCTTGGGTCTCGTGTTTGTCTGTCAGAGTGTGTGAGTGAATAGACACAGGGAGGAGAGGGCAGATGAAGGGATCTCTCCCATCCCTCCTGCCAGTCCCCCTGAGGAAACAACCAAGAGTTCCCCCCAGAAAAGAGAAGGGAAACAAGACTCATTCCACATCCCCTCCCAGATCAATGGGGTCTGAGCTGGGATACTGAGAGCTCTCAGCCCTTTGTGTGGGGCAGAAAGCATTACATACTTAGGCTAAATGGATTTTTCAGAATTCACAATTGCCTTACTGCTGCAAATGGAGGGGAGCAGAGAATTAGGTGAGATTTTTCCCCGAAGGAAAATATTTTTTTTTAGATTTAAATGAAAGTCTGAAACACATAATGTATTAGCAGATGCCACAGAGGGGATGCATCTGGTTTTCATTGTAGATCTGCCAGAGGTTAGTTTCTCCTCTAGGAGTGAATGTATAATAATAACATACCATTATGTGAGGGCATAACAATAACTGCATAAGGACAAGGGAACAATATTAATGGAACACAGGCAACCTTAATGCTTTCTTTTCTTTAGCTTGTGGCTTTGCACCCTTCAATGCTTTTGAAGTTTAGTCTTGCAAGTTACTACCTACCTACAAGTTTTTTTTAAAGGCAAACTGCCTGCCTCCCTTCTCCTGCTATTTTAATCATTATCATAACTCAATGACCCTGATTAGCAGGTCTGGAGCATCCCGAGCCTCTCTGCAGACCTCTGCCATATGAACTAGCAGAGGTATATGGAGCCTTGCACTCTTAGGGTGCTACTGATGTTGGTTGACAGCAGAGGAACAAACTGTCCTTGAATGAAGAAAAAAAATTAGCAGAGATAAACTGTAATTTAAAAATCAGGTAAAATTTACCCAAGCATCTGTAAATGGGCTACTCAAGATGCTCAGCCCCTGTAGTGGAGTTGTTCTTCTCCACCCAGGACAAGTCAGGGGACCAATTTTTAATAGGCCCTGTTTTCATTTCATTCTTTACTTCTACTGTATACCATATAAGAAATAAAATCACTCTGACTTGGCAGAAACTTGTATTGTCTCCTCCCCCAGCAGCACCCCATAGACCTGAAATTGCCCAGCCAAGCCCATTTATGGTATTTTTTCATCTGTAGAGCACCCCAAGGGATTAAAAAAGTTAACATCTTTTTTTTTTTAATTGGATTTCCTTCAAAACAGTGTCATGATTTTCCTTTGAGAAGCTGCACATCTCACGCCAGAGATAGTGGAAAAGTCTAAGGAAGATTACATCTCCCAGGAGGGAACATATCTAGATGTTGCCATGCAGAAAGGACATCTAGTTACAGAGAGAACAACATCACCAAGAACTGTTAGAGAATTAATAAAATTTAATCCCATATCCTCTCAGACTGTTAAAAACCTGTGAAAAATGTTTGCAAAGTGATAATATGCATGACCTGAATTTAGGTAGTGTTTTACCTTAGCCTGTAGTGAGTTTAGCTGTTGGATGTAGCTGCTGCTTTCATGATGTTTGCACAATGTTCCTCCATGAAACTTGACCCAACAACTGTTCACCATTAGCAGTCTCATAAACATAATTTTTTATATCTCTGAAAAATTCTCCTTTCTCCTCTAAAGACAAAGAGCTGGACCACTTTCCTCCTGGTAATTTTGCAGCTTTTTATCTCTGTTCCGCATCTTTCTGTAGGGAACACTGAGGAGCACACTTGGTTGGTTGCTAGTGTTGTTTTCCTTCTCTAAACACTTTCTCTCTGCCTAATTGGAGCTTAGGCAAAGTCCTCTGGAGGGCCTCATAAATCAGTGCTCAAGTTAAAAAAAATAATTCATGTCTTCTGAAGCCTGTGTCCTTACTAGTGATTTTGTCACCCTTTCCTTGAACTTCTTTTTAAGGCTGTAGGAGTTGTGCTGGCTGGCAGCTTGCAGTGCAGAAGAAGGCTTGGATGTGAGGATGGAAGGTGGTGGAAGGACATCTCAGGGGGAACACAACCTACTTCCAGATGAGAATTTAAACCCTCCACAAAGTGAGATACAACCTCAGTTTGGTTTTCAGCTCCCTCAGCAACGTGATGTGATGGGATAGAAAATACAAAATGCAGTAATATTAAAACATATGAAGCCACAAAGGCATCTAGCAAGATACGGGCTGTATCTCCCACTCGTTGCTGTCATCTTCAACATCCCAAGGACTCGAGGAAGCTCCGTTTGATGACATGCTCATTAAAGCAAAACGTGTAGTTTTCATGTATTTAAATTAAGGAATTTATTAAAAAAAAAAAAAAAACAAAGCCAAAAAAACAATCAAAACAGTGGTTTGATCTAGATACAGCAGCACTGTGACATTACTAGGACATTATGTACGAAGAATCCAAGCAGCCATAGAACACAGAAGCCTTTATCTTCAGTAACAATCTCAAAATGAAACTAGCTTTATCAAACAATGTTAAAGATCTCCCTGGAAAGAGAAACAAAACCAAACAGACCCTCCCCACCCCTACCCCTTTGGATACTAGAATGATTTTTAAATTTTTTTTTGTACAATACCAACAGCCACTAGCTCTTCTAATTGAGAACACTTGCTTTAATTTATTACAAAAATGATCTGTTGACTCAGTTATGAAAGACAACTTTTAACATTGCTTTAGAAGTGTCTGCTCCTCTTATAGACTACAATATTAGAAGTGCTTAAAAACATTGAATCCTGGATATGCTCTTGAAATTCAATCAGAAGGATATTCTGTGTGTGTTTATATACCAAATATGACTTTTAATTTTTAAAGCAGGTGAAAAGACTAACCCTAATATGAAATTGCAATTTTACAATTTAATTATTAGTCAGATATGGGCAACCACATGATAGTTCATGAAATCTTTAGGTCTATCTACATTGCTCAGAAAGACAAAATAAAGTTTTTACAACTTTCACCTTCAAAAGGCTAAAATGTTGAGTCTTAGAAGAGCGTCCAGTGTTTGAAAGAAATGCAATTGAGGGAGACCACGTTCAATACACACGAAACAGAACTCGTTTGAGCTTGCTAATAAACATCTCTGCTGCATCAGGGGGGATGAGAAAGGAAAACACATTTGTCATCCAGCCACTACCTGAAATGTTCCTTCTCTGGGCGTGAATCTTCTCCACAGGACCACTGATCCTCCACACAACCTGGAGGTCCTCTTTGGAGCCCGCTGATCCCAGGTATGTGGTGGCCTCTTTTGAAGTTTCCCCAGCTGGGAAGTGTTGACCCAACGTTTGCCACGGATGCATCTTGGTGACTTCACACAGCAGCTCACTTAGTTGGTACCCAGGGATTCGTTTGCAGGTTTGGCCAAAAAAGTTGAACCAGTGAAAGGTATTTTGTTGCCTTCCTCATAATTATTTATTTCCAATATAAAACCAGAGGAAGTGTTGGTGTGAGTGCCATGATTGCTAGCTAGCTCTTAAATCAGGAATGAATACTTCAACACTTGCACTGTCACCTCATCTTCTCTTGGAGATGTCTTTACAGAAGCACAGTGCATCCTCTAAGGAATGAAGACAAATCAATAATAAAAAAGAGCCCTAATTTACAAGAGTAAGCTCCCTAGTCATGTAAATGAGAGCAGCTATATTAAGCCTATTTCACTTAAATCATAATACAAAGAGTTGATAATGATCTGGTTTATGCACAGACTCCAAAGGGCTTTCTACTGATAGACTGGGAGCATCCCTCCCTGCTTAAGAATGGGAAAAGAAAATTGCACAGAGGTTTGCCCAGAGCAGGGACGAAAACCATGGGTGGAATAGGAATAGAAGCCACCACTTCTGGCTCCAGGACAAAACCCAAGGAGAATACGTATGTGCCAGCAGTAATAGTCATTGTAGTGAACAGGCAGCAATCTGTTTAAAATGGTTTCTTTTCATGAAGCCCATTTGCCAGTACCCAGGCTCAGCTGATGCAACTGCAGCAGCTTGTATTTGTGTTATCACTGAGATGTCTGGAGGATGTAAGCATATAACACCATGGAGTAATGTTGGCTTCCACCTTCTTTGGTGGTCTCCCTAAAGGAAATAATTTGCAAAATTTGCCGAACCAATTTCTTTTTCTTTTCTTTCTGCCTTTTCTGCAGGACAGAAAGTTATTACCAGCCAGCCCTGCAGTATTATTTATTATAAAAGAGATGGTGTCCTGCCCAGCACACAAAACAGAAAAATTGTTTGAAATTTATGCAGACTTTCTCTCAGATTCAGCATGAGGGTTTTAGTCATTATTATTCTTATTCTAAATAACTAGTAGTATTTTAAATTGCAGGTCATGTTTGTGAAAGGCTTGTGATAGCTCTGGAATATTCTGTTTTCCATGGAGCCACTGCACAGACCCATTCCCCCAGACTTCACTCCCAAATGTGCCTCCCCACAGCCTGCGATGGATTAAGACCATCCTTGAGCAGGAGAGCCTTTAAGTTTGGACTTGTAGAGTCCCTGCAAGCCACTTTGTGCTTCATGCTACACACATGAAGGAAGATGGTCTACGTCCCAAGGATGTTCTTTCAGAGGAAAGTCCAGTCATCTCAAAGATTGTATGGGAAATGCCTAATGAATGACCTCCTCTGCACTGAGAGACTTAACAAGGGAGTATTACAAATACGAATCGAAAAAAATAATCAGAACTAACTGTGGAGCAGAGGTTACAACACCCAAAACTTGTCCACAGTGAAGTCAGGTCCTCCAGCCAACCATTCCATAGATGTCTGTAAGAAGAAGCAGCTGTGCTCTAAGTGTGCGTGTTTATTGCTCTTCCAGAAAAGTCTCCACAGGGAGCTCCTGGCTGAGGCTCAGGGGGATGGGAACAGAGACCTGTGTGATGGCTGTTGGTGCATATCTACTTGCCTTATCAAACTGTTCCACCTGACCCCCATAGAAACGATGCCATCTTTGAGCCATGGGCTAGACTCTGTGCTTAATAGGACCTTGTGTGTGCCATTTCCAGGTTGCTCACAAAACTCTGAGCAACGCATGATGAACCAAGGAAGAACATTCAGGAAAGTGTGATAACAACTGTCACTGGACACCTGCTGAAGATAGAGATCTTAGGGAAGTGTTCACACTGTCCTCCAGAGCTCACAGCTTGTCTGTCTTCCTTGTCCTGCCCATGGGTTTATTGGTAGTACAGACTGGAGTCTTGGTTTGCTGTTTAGCTGAGGAATATCTACTGAAAAAGATCAACAGCAACTGGATTTGACAGGCGAGGCTTCGTCAGCTGAAGCAAAGAATTCAAGCTGGATCCTGAGGTCTGGTTGAATGATGCTAAGAATCAGTGTCTGAATCAGACACTTTACTGGGTCAGCCAAGTTTGGGTCCCTACTGCTGCTGACACTCAGAGCCATAGTTTCTGGGGGAGGACTCCAAATCGAGATGGCATCAAACTGTTCCTATGGAGAGCTGGTGTTGTCTCTGAACTGCCAGTTCCAAGGCATCAGTAGGGCCAGATGAACACTGTGATATAGAATTCTGCAGCTCCCTAACACTCAGTTTGCTCTCCTTGATCTCCAGTACCTGTTTGGTTTGATTATCTTCACACCTTTCCGAGCTTCACAAGCAGGTTTTTGTTCAGAAGCAACATCTCAGTCACGGCCATTCTTGTAAAAAGTCTCTTCTTAGATAATCCAGGTCAAGAGTGCACATGTATGAGTTTATTATTTTTCCCTTCATTATCATTTTGTTTAAAAAAGCCTTTCATCCAACCAGAGAGGGGGAAAAAATGCTGCAAGTGAACCTTGAGACACTGTAGAAAATTAATAGCAAAGACCTGAATCATAAAAGCCTGTAAACTCATTAGTGTTCATCAGACTACTCAGAAAAGAGATAAGAATAAAAAAACATGCTTGCACAATTCAGGATCATATTGCAAAAGATTTCTCATTCTTAAAAAGAGCTGTTTGCTCATCTGCCTATTTAAAATGAGCAACCAGATCCAAAAATATGCATTTTTTGGAAAGAATCTGTATTGTAATTGGAAAGGAGGTACAGAAAATTAATCAGTCTGGAGAGCTATTGAAGAGCTGTTCCTTTCTGCTCCATTGCTATGTGCAAACCCACCTCAGAAACTATTCACTTGGAATCAAAAGACTGAAAATCCCATTGCAAATGCTCTCCAAGGTTGTATGATGCAACTACAAGTCTTTTTTTTTTGTTTTTCAGAGTTCCAGAACACCCACAGCTCCCAGGGAGTTTTGCATTTGGCTCCACAGAGCCAAATGCCAAGTGTCTGTGGAAGCCTTGGCAGGGCTTCAGCCCTCCCTTCTGGGCTCACGTTGCACCTGGTCACACTTCAATCTTGAGTGCAAGGTGAGCTGAATAATAATAATAATAAAAAATCCTGCAGGTTTTGTTGTTGAAGGCAAAGCCTGACTCAAAGATTCCTAGGACTGTCCATTATCATCAATAATGGATGATATTGATTGATCCTTTCAGGGATACTGAAGGAGTACAACAGTTCTGCTGCCCCAGCATCATAATACTGTTCAAAGGTTGCCAGAAAGGACAGCAACACTTTAGGATGTGGCATGAAATCTTCCTCAACAGGTCTGGTTTCTGTCTTGTCTCTTACTCATTGCTTCCAAGGAGCTGGGATCCAGAGGGACTTCATCCCAGGCTTGATGCTTCAGGTGCACATAAGCATTCTTCTTCCACACCATCTTGAGGATCCAGGATATCTAACCCTACCATAATGTCCTCCAAGTATGAGGCCTCAATGAATGCAGCTTTTGTCATTTGAGAACTTTTCACTGTCCCTGTATCTCCATTGCTAGAGTCCTAGAGGTGCTGAGTAAGGAATTGTCCCAGCTGAAAGGAGAGCAGGAGAAGGCACACACATCATCATTCATTGGTGCCATTAGAAACTCATCCACCACTAGTTAAGGTTGAGAGCATCTAAGTGGTGTAAGGCCATCTACAATCTCTATTTGCAATTTCTTCATCAGGGATTTGTTTTTACTATGATTTTATTTCCAAAGTGACAGATGGTAAAGAAAGAAAATTTAGTCTTCATATGCTAAATTGGTAACGTGCAGGAGATGAAGCCCTTGGGCCAACAGCTGCAGTTTTACCAGATTTATCCAATGAAATATTAATGGATTAAGCCTTCCCCCAACAGTCTTTCTCCCTTCCTCATGGTAGAGTTAGGTATTACCAGCCACGTTTTTCTGATGCCTGTTGCTGCAAAGGGGTAAAATGGCTGTAGTGGGAAAAAGAGCTTAGCCTTTCATCCTACCCCCCCCACAGCTCCTTCATCCTCTAGCATCAGTGGGGAGAGTGCACAAACCTCCTGCACACCATACTGTTAAAGGTGATGTCCTAGAGTGATAGGAACAGGCTGGAGCTGCACGTTTGCAGCTGTCTCAGAAGAACTAAGATGTGTGTCTTGTCTTATCTCATGTACACTGATACACCTCAGTTGTCTAGCTGAGATCTGTTCCTCCACTTCTCACCTATGTTTCTTGAAGTCAGGTGAAATACCACATGTCACTGAAGAAGGCCTGTGAAAACTTCCCAGAGCAAGAATGTCTTCATCCAGAGTGTGCTCAAGTGACTGATCAGACTCCTGGTGGTTTACTCAGCTTTATGTCAGGCCACAAGAACAGAACTGGAGGTAATAGCTCTATCTGTGCCTAGTGGCTTTCACCTCTACAATATTTAGTTTCTAGCTGATACAGAGAGAGAAAATGACTCAAAATTCCAATCTATTACTGACTAAAATTTTGCAGCTTCCATAAGATCTGAAATGTCATCACCTGACATGGGAGAGTGGCTGAAGCTCTCCCTGAGCACCACCAGTACAGGGAAAAGGAATTTCTGGATCACACTGATCTGAAGGGAACAGAAGAACAACTTCTTGGTGATGTTATAGCATCCTTACACAGCTTCACTACACATCTACTAACGACCAGGAAAACTGGAGGCTTTTGAAATCATGTGGACTTGCACCCTAAGATACTTTATTCCTGAAAAAGGCACCAAAGCCTCATCTCCCTTTCTTGACTTTTCTCTGTCAGTTGCTTTATGCAAACCCTGCCCTTCTTCTCTCTCTCTCCCTCAAGACCTCAAGCTGGTTTAGGATGTAATTCCTGTGTCTTTCTCACCCAGAGATTTGCCATGACTAACCTGCATCTTTTTTTCTCCTCTGCTTTGGCCAGATAGAACATACACACGATAGCCTGAAGAATTTTGGCTATTAAGACTTGCACTGGAACAGTGCCTCCTCGTACCCTGGGGTAACTACACTACTAACAAGAGTTTTAGACACATCAGGCTGACCTTCAGATGTTCCTGATGCCCCAAAGGTGTAAAATCATCAGTATACTCTAGCTGACACAAAGAGTGTTCTGAGCCAACATGCTTTACAGAACATGTTGGACAATGGAGATCCCATCTGCATTTGGAGGCGAAAAGGTTTTCCAATTCCTCTTGAAGGGAAGTAACCATATTTTTGATCTGATGTTCTTAATAGGTAGTGGCATACTTGAGAAGAGCACGATTCTGATGCCTGAGGTACTGCTACTGATCCTGTTCATACTAGTGGGAAAAATGTTTTTGTCAATGCTTACAGGATCTTGGACAAAGAATGATGGAACCAGAAGTGGGAGGTATTATTTAATAACTGACATTTTATTCAATTAAGTTGAGGACCTAATTGAGGGGATGAGTCATGGTGTGTTTGGCATGACACATGGAGGTACTCTAAGTGCAGACACAACCTATAGGTCCTGCTACTGCTCAAAATCAGCTCAGATCCCACTCTGAACCTCCACAGCTCAGCTCTAGGATGCTGTCATGAATCTCATGGTCAGCACGAACCAGACTATTGAGTTTCTCTCTTGCTACCTATTTGATAAGAGCAACTGTGGACAGGCCTTAGACTTTTGACTGCAGCACGGAGCACACTTGGAGCTTTGCTCTCATTTCAGGAGGTGCAGGTTTCAAGTCCTTGAAAACCAGATGGTCATTTGCTTTCCTGGTCACCTCTCACTCCATTTTGTTCTTGCTGTCAGTAGAAACAGCATAAAAAATAGTGAAGGAAAAGGGCTTAAAATGGGGTTCCCTTTCTAGTTAAAAAGTTTTTTGATGAGCTAACAACGTAAGCAAGTGCAAATCTCAGCTGTGCTGGTCCCATGACATCACAAACTTTAGGCATAGCAAGTAGCATTCTTGAATGCATCAAAATCTTGTCTTTTAGCATTTAATGCGAGACATTACAAACTAATGAAGAGGAGAAATGTATGCAGTGTTGCTGTAAACCAAATATACAGATGTAAAATAATTAAGAATAAACTGCTCCATAAAAATGCATGTCAATAAAACCCAGCCTGATAAAGTGATCTATGAATAATTTCCTAGAATTACTAAAAAGAATGATTTCTCGTCTGAGGCTCTGGAAGTCTTGAGTCACATTTTTTTTTCTTTTAAAAAAATGTCTTAAAACACATGGCTTTACAGCTGCTGCTTGGAAAATATACACCTCCAAAGTCTGACTTTCATTTAAATACAAATGTACAAAATGTAAACTGAGACAATAGAGAAATTTACAAAACTTTTCTTTAAAAATAATAAAGACAAAATTCAGTTCTAGTATGATGCTATTTAAATACGTGCAAGTAGTCATGTTCATTGAATTTCTATTGCAATGTTCTAAATAGACAAATTTGATTCACACAGTCTTGAGTGCCACCTCCAAAAACAGACCTGAGTGGAAAATTCTTCTTAAAATGCGAGGCTCCACTGGAAGGAATGGACAGAAAATCTCCTTTTGGGGGAGATCCTTTTATTTTTCACTCAACGGTGGAGGCTCTCTCATCCATAGAAGCTCCATAGATTATAGTGGAAGGATGCAACATGTTGTTTCATAAAACTGAGCTGGAACTAGCTGCTTCCAGTGGAGTTTGAACTTACATGATTTGAATTTATGTGGTGATTTAAACTGGCCTTTGAATTTGGAGAACTCTTGGAATTGTTCTGATGCTGCAGAAAGAGGAAGACAATGACAATTAGATTCCCAAAATGGGCCATGCTTTCTTTTAGTCCAACATTGTTCATTTCGTGGTGATGATCTATTGACTGGGCTGCAAGACATTTGTTTGAAGATCTTTGGATTTGAATATTTTACAATATTCTCACTTTCTTACCTTTATTCTCCCTAGTTCAGGAGGACCATGGCAGTTCCTGAGGAATGCAGCAAAGAAGACTCACTCGAGCTCCAGGAGTCAAAACAATTCACTGCAAAATGTCAGTATCTGCTAAATCTGACTTATAGGGAGGTTACCTGCCAAAGCTCAAGCATGGTTCTAACCCTACAGAAGTAGATCAGTCTAAGAATGTTACTTAGATTTACAAGTGATGCCATGGTGCCTCATGAAAGCTGTACATCACCTATTATGTGGTTTGGTCTTTCCTCTAGTGTCTTGGCTTTCTGCCACTCAAAATTTGCATTTTTTTTTTTTTTAACGTATAAATCAAGGATTTTCACAAGGAACTTATTAAAACCATATAACCATTTCAAAAGGCATTTCAGCATACCACTAAAAAACAGGTTGGGTAAGAAGGGAAAACTTCTGGAAGTGAAGTGAAGTTGGGTAAGAAGCCAAAACTGCTGGGAACAAAGCTCATGAACAACACTGGAACTTCTGGTGGTACAAAAGATGGGAAACCTGGGGTATGTAGTATAAGTCAGGGAATTACCAGGTAACTGGGACAGCCAGTCCTCTCTAAGATGCACTGTCTTTCTCCTAGCAAGAACACTACCAGAACATGGCTGTGACATGGGGCATCTATGGGAGCTTCCTTGTCTTAGTCATAAAAGTTCTCACCTGTCGTTTGAATATCCTCTGTAGCAATCCTTTCTTGGGTGGCTCTGGGGGGTAGCTTTTGTTTAGGTCTGGTGAAATAGTACCATTTGGTCCAAATACATTCAGTTCTTTGAAACATTCTGTTTCTATCATCTAGTGGAATACGAGAAAGAAAAAAAAAAGAAATGAAACATCTGCATTAAATATATTTCAGTAGAGTTAAAAGGTTGTTCAAAGTCAGGATTGGGAGCAGCAGCCTGAGCAATATGTTTGGAGAGTTAACAGTTGAATTCCTGCTGGTGGCTACAGAAGGCAAATAGGGTGTATGAAATAGAGAGGCTGAGGCTGCTCTGCATGTTTGCACATCACTCTTATTAGATGTTGCCCCACAAAGCTTCCTGTTCTTTTCTTTAGCACTGTGGAGAACATTGGGTAAAGACAGGCACGTTCACAACTTCCCAGTTATTAGCAACCCTCTGCCTAAGTGGATCTGCTGTTTGATCCAGAGTTGGATTATGAAACCCACTGTTGGCTGTGTTTTGATAAGAAACAGAAACAAAGACCCAGACCTGGAACCCCAGGAGCAGTTCAAGGCTCAGAGTCAACTGCTGCAGCTGGGACCTGCTGCAGGTACAAGACAATGGGTGAGATCAGGATCTGCAATGGAGGAGCCTCCTGTTTAGGACTTTGAGCCACCCCATGGAAGTTCATGAGAGCTGTTGTTGAAACACCTCTGTAGAAATCCAGGAGAAGGAAGTACAGTAGGATCCTCGCCAGTTTACACAAATATGCAGAGCCAACAGATACAGTCACCTGAACCTGACATCTGTGGAACATTACAGATCTTGAAAGAGGCCATTTGTAACTTATGAAAGCATTAGAGTCTGGCAAGTCATCCAGTAGCTATATATTACTGGAAACATATAGCTCCTCTTAAACCATCTGTGTTAGGGCTTTTATTGGAGTAATTTTATTATGATACATCCTTACCTCATTTTGCCATGGAATAGACACTGATCCTGTGGAAAACTTGGAATAGAAATCATCATCTGTTTGGTCCAGGTTAACTCCTTTCACTGTGGAGAACTGCTCGATGTCTAACACATCCTTGCAGTACACTGCTCTGGGCTGTCTCAGCAGAAAAAGGAAAAAAAAAGAGAAAAACAGCAAGAGAAAGAAATATTTTTGAGTCTGCCCATATGCTTTCATTCACAGATTCAGTCAAGTGAGAATGCCTAACGACAAGAGACTATCTGCATTTGCTTTCTAGACGTGCTCTGCCCGCATGTTCATCATCAAAGGCTGACTCCGTTCTGAGCATGTTAAGCTTCCCACTTTGAAGTCCTCACAGCATCAGTGCAGCCAAAGTGGGTTTTAGTCATCCATGCAGCATATGGTTAAGAGGTGAGGAGAAAAGGACAGAAAGAGCAAGACAACAAAAATCAAATCCTTCAGTAGTCTTTTTTTTTCCTTCTTGGAGAGGAAACAGAAAACCAGAATGGTTTGGAGACAGCTCTGAAAAGGGATGTCAGATAGATGGTGGAAGCCCCATCCCTGGAAATTCTTAAGGCCAGGCTGGATGGGGCTCTGAGTAACCTGATCTAGTGGGAGGTGTCCCTGCCCAGGGCAGGGGGGTTGGAACTAGATGATCTTTAAGGTCCCTTCCAACCCTGATAATTCTATGATTCTATGATAGAAGTGTCCTTCTGCTCAGATAGCTGTGGAGTTTGCAGCTTAAAAGTCTAAAGGAACATATACTAATTGCTAAAGAAAACAGAAGAGCTCTGGCATTTTTCCATTGTTTTTATTAATAACTCAGCTGCTGGAAGCTGTCCAGAATCACCTCTATTAACTTTTTTACCTTGGCTGCATTTCTTCAAACAAATAGCCAAATGGCTTTGCCTTCTTAAAACTACTTAATTTTCTGGGATGACAGAGACAGGACTCTTTGCAGCGATGTTGCTTTTTGCTCATGTTCCACCAGGCAGCCACAGAAAGCAGAAAAAGTCATCACTGGCTACCTGTCATAGTGGTCATCTGCATGCTAGAGAGTTGCCATCAACAACACAGCCACTCCTGGATGTGCAGGAATAATTGAGGGGTGGCTTGTGGGACTAGCCTGACACGCTGAACTCAAGTACGTGTTGAATACTGTCTACACGTGGTACCATGGCTGCACAGCCCAGAGGTCCAACCATGAAGTATTTTATCTAGATGTGAGCAGTGTGACCAAACAAATCATGCTGATCACTGATGAGCGTCCTGTTTGCTGGAGGCTGCATCTGTCTGCATTCCTGACGGCTGCAATCCACAACATTTTTGTGGAGACAGAGTAGTCTAGAAGAGGATGGAGAGACACGGGTTGGATTACATCCTCTGCCATTGGCTATATAGCTTTGGGGGATTCAGCTGACTTGAGTAAAGACTATGGATGAAGTGCCAGATAAATTAAATTAGGGGCAGCTCTTGAGTTCCCAATAAATAGCCATAAAAATTTATGTGCCTCTGCTTCAGCAAATACGTCCCTAAGAGGTGCCTTCTAGGCCTTACATGCCACAGTTAAGCTTTTAATACACTCTGGCGGATCCCAAATTTGAGCCCAGAATTTTCTAATTTTCTACATCAGAAAGAAATAGTAGCTTGTCTCCTATTTCTCCCCACTGAAGCAGGTCGTAACACCATGGGCTAATTGGCAGGGATAACCAGGCCGCATAGTAAAATGTAAAGCAAAACCAGAGCAGCTAAAGTAAACTTTTGTAGCGTTCAAACCACTTTGGTTTGGTGGAGTTTGCAGCAATATGAATGAGAGCTGCCAAGATGTGACTTTCCTTAATAGGTTAAAGCAGCAGTGTTTACATAGAACCATATGGGAACTTCACGGGTCGGAGCCAAGAAGAGAGCCCTGCAGGAGGAAAATAATCAGGTAACTCTGCACACTGGGGTAGAGACAGATACCACAAAAGGGTGGAAAAAGTTTTGTTATTGCCAACCCAACAAAGACTTTCAGTATGTGCAAGACTGGTGTGTAAGTCTGGGCAAGGACTCGGTGCTGGGTTCTGTGCCCCATGAATGTTAACAAGTTCAAAATGCTCTCTCAGCTCCAAGTCATCTCCTCTGCTTGAGGATGTCTGAACCTGGTTCAGACTCTGTAATGAATGCCCATTCTCATGATGATCCAGTCCATTCCTCAGTTCCATGGAGCTTTGGACTTTGTGATTCTGGTTTCAGCTCAGTACAAATATCTATATATCCATATGCATACACGTGGCTTTCATTGCTGATTGTTCTGAGCACCAGCTAGTCCTAAGTGCACTTATTCTCATGCAACTACCATAGATAAGGAAATACAAAGGTTCCCAGTTCAAAGTTTGGGAACTGAGGCACGACCAGATCAAGTGGTGCCTCCAGTGTCACAGTGTCACACAAATACTGTGGTGAAGTGAACGAGAACGAATCAAACCCCAGGGTACCACCCTACATGGAGGTCCCCTCCACCCTCCATGCACACGTCTACAGAAGCAGCTCTCCTGTTCCTACCAGCCTCCCAACTTGTGCCCTACCACTTATCACATCTTCCTACTTCAGCTACCTATGCAGAGAGTGATGACAGCTCTAAGAGAGAGAAGTTATTTTAGAAACAAATCTCTTGAAAGAGGCCAATGGGGGTTCTTCTCATCGTACTTACATCAGGGACAAAGGGAGGATCCAGCATTCCTGCTTCTAACCGCTTGAAGTTCATGCTCTTGAAAAAGGGGTGCCTCTTCACTTCTGCTGCACCTTCCCCTTGACACCCTAGCCGCTGCTTCACGTCTTTGGTGAGGAGCTGAAACAGGAATGGGAAGGGTGTCAGAAAAGCAAGAGCTCCACAAAGATTATTTTTATCTCCAGTCGGTTTTGAACATGCCCAGAGGCAAGGACAGAGGGGAACTGTAATTGCTGTTACTTAATGGCCAAAGTTAAACAGATTAGGTCTGCACTGTTCTACATGCTGGTGAAACCCTTTGAAAATTACCTGCTGTAAAGAGTTTACAGTCAAAATAGAGACTGTTGCTTCTGCTTACTTTCAGCAAACACTTTCAAGAAGAGGTCTGACATACCCTAATAACATATACAGATGTATATTCATAAGTCCCATGTGCTTTTCCTCAGGCCTCTTTTTTTTCTTGTTTCTCTTACAAGAATAATTTTCCCTTGGGCTGAACGACTTCACTAACAAATTTTATTTCCCTCCACCCATTGCTGTATATTCCAGAAGATCACATGATGCATTGAAGCAACTCTTTGTGCTCATGGGCTTATCTCTGCTGAACTCAAGGGGAGTTTTATCCATGGAGCCAGTATTGGTAACCATCCTCAGCTCAGCCTTGTTTGTTTTCAGAGAAGGGCAATGAACCACCTCTACCTGCTAGAGCAAATCCTGCCTGTTTCCTGGGCACCTGTAATGGAGAAATGGACACTAACTGAACTCAGCATCCTTGGGAAGGTCCATAATACAAACACAGGGGTTATAGGCCCTGGAAGAGCTTGTATGGATGGACTAATTGATCTGCAAGAGAGCAGTATGATGGAAGCACAATTCTGGCACAGACTAGTTGGTGGATGAGGAGACAAAACTTTTAGAAAATCTTCTCCAAGATGCCCCTTGGCATATGCATAGAATCAAGTAGGCTAAATCAATGTCTTAAAGAGATCACATCTAAACAGCTGAAGAGAGGCAGAGCTCAACATACAAATGACTGGTGCAAAAAGACCATCACTTGGGACAGGGACCTTTCTAAATGTACCACTGACTTCAGGCAACCTGCTGAAAAGAGAAGGTTCACAAATGTGTTTTCTTTGTTTTTCCTCCCGTTCATCATCGAGGAAGGCTGCATGATGCTCTCTTAGATAGTTGAGGGAAAATATAACTCCAAACTCACCATAATCTGCCCAGAGATTTCAAAGAGATGCACAACATGTGCCTTGGTACAACAGCAAACTAAACATGCATTGAGAATAGTTCAAGGTGAGCTTTGCTGGAGGCTCCACTCTGGGGGAAGAGACTACACACTTATACTACAACATCATGGAAGAAAGAAGAACATCAGCCCTTTTCCCCAGGAAAGGTGTACCTCCTGGAGCAGGGTGTGCAGCCAGGCAGCCACCTCACCACTCAGCACTTTGGGTACCCTCATTTATCATAGAATGGGTTGGAAAGGACTTTTAAAGGTCATCTAGACCAACGCCCCTGTAGTGAGCACAGGACATCTTTAAGTAGACCAGGTTGCTCAGAGCCCCATCCAACCTGACCTGGAATGTTTCCAGGGATGTGGCATCTACTAACTGGGCAACCTGCGCCAGCGTTTCACCATCCTGGGTGTAAACAATTTCTTCCTTATATATAGTCCGAATCTCCCTTCTTAGTTTAAAAGCATCACCCCTTGTCCTGCTGAAGCAGACCCTGCTAGAAAGCCTGTCCCCATCTTTCTCACAGCCCCCCTGCAACACCTGAAAGGCTGCAAGGAGGTCTCCCCGGAGCCTTCTCTCCTCCGGGCGGATCGCGGGTGCCGGTGGAGCCGGGGCCGCCGGGCGGCAGCAGAGGAACGGGAGCGCGGCGGGGCCGGGGCGGCTGAAGCAGCCTCGGGGACTCTTCGCCGGGGCAGCCGAAGCCCGGAGGAGGGAAGCTCCGGAGCAGCTACCGCCCCTCGCCCCCTCCCCAGCCGAGCTGTGGGACCAAGAGCACTGGAGCAGGTCCAGAGAAGGGCAATGAAGCTGGTGAAGGGTGTAGAGAATAAGTCTGATGAGGAGCAGCTGGGAGAACTGGAGTTGTTTAGCCTGGAGAAAAGGAGGCTGAGAGGAGACCTTATCACCTGAAAGGAGGTTGTAGGGAGGTGGGTGTTGGTCCCTTCTCACAGGTCTGATAGGACAAGAGAGAATGGTGTCAAGTGATATCAGAGGAGGTATTATGAGGCATTATGAAAAACTTCTGCACTAAAAGGGTTGTCAAAGATCTGAACAGGCTGCCCAGGGAAGTGGTTGAATCACCATCCCTGGATGTATTTAAAAGCCCTCTAGGATATGGTGTAGAAGTGGGCCTGGTAGAGATAGATAATGGTTGGACTTGATGATATTAAAGGTCTTTTTCAACCATAGCAATTCTGTGATTCTGTGAATAGCTTTGGGAGGGTCAGAGAGGAAAAGGAATGTTTCAAGAGATCAGGCAGACATTCAAGTGCAGCTCTGCAGGAGGCTGGGAACCAGGAGCCAGGAAGGTTCTTCACTAAGCCAAGGTTGTCTGGAGATGTAGCTTGTAGGCTTTCCAGCCCAGGATGTGCCCCAGTACCCTCTGGTTGTGTTGCTGTTCCAGCCACACCATCTCAACGAGGAGGAACCTTGAAAGAACTGTTTGTTGCTAATGTGAGGTTGGCAATCTTTCCTCTGGTGTCTGCCTAGAGCTGGGTTTTCTTGTCCTTATCATGGGTTTACAGGGTCACAGCTCTTTAGGCTTCTCTGAATGCTTTGCTACCCCCTGGGCATCAGTGGTTTTCTTATCTAACTTCCATAACCTCCTCAGTTCTGCTTTTTGGTTTTTTTGTTTCCAAAGGGCCTCACTTCCAGCCTGAGACAGCAAATGGCTTTGGCAATCAGTGTGCCCCATGTAGGCAGGGACTATCCTCCAGCCAGTCCTGAGCAAACGACAGTGGCAGAGGCCAAGCAGCCAGAAAAGGTGGTGAAGAGATTTGTGGGACTAAAAGAAGTCTTCTGCTCAGCTCTTTCTGCCTCAGCAGTAGCAGCACCAACAGCCAGAGGAGACTGCATGGACTGAGGGATGGTGGAAAAGGTAGTGGTTCTGGCCGCAACAGCAACTGCCAGCTTCCAGACAGCACATCCCTTTCTTCCTCAGTTTCCTCTGCCTCTGCTGGTGGCAGTGAAATCTGGTCTGACTGGTCACCACAACTGGCTGGTTCATAGGTGGAGAACGATTTGAAGAAACATCTCTATGCCTTGCCATCCTCTGAGCCCACAGACTCACATCATACAGCACCATTTTGATCCAGCTAATAGGAAAAGATCTTTCTCAGGGTGCTTCTCCAGAGCTTGCTTTCCCTGCGTAGAAGGAAAGAGGGATGTTTTGCTTTTAAATCCTTGCATAAGACTTTGATCTCTCATGGGCTTGAAGCAAGGATTTTTGGTTGGGTTTTTTTTGTTTTGTTTTGTTTCTTAAATCCCAACAGGCATATGAATTTAGCCTACATGACGAAGATTGCTTTGGAATTTCCAGTCAAGATCTGGTTTGCTCTATTGTGGCTGGATAGAGAAGACAAAAGTTCTTTTGATCTTGTATTCTCATGTTGAGAGGACTTTCCTGACAGGTGGAAAGAAGAATCCGAAGGCAGAAGGACCACTTTTACTACCCATGGCTCTGATGTACTTTTGGAAATGATACCCTGAAGCTCTCAGGAGCACTGCTGCTAAGGAGCAAGTTATAGTAGGAAGGGACAGATTTGGACGTGCCCATAGATGATAAAGGAGACCTCTGCAGTTTCTGCTCTACAGAAAGAAGAAAGATGAAGCGATGAGAAGAAAGGGGGTTACTTCCCTGTCTGTGCAGCCAGTAATTCTCCTGCCTCTGGACTCAGTGAAGTCAGTAGAGTCCAGAGTGGAAGAAGACCAAGCTTATCTGGGTATTTGCCCTTGCCAGGCTGTAAATGTTAGAAGTTGTCAGAGGACAGGGAAGTCGAGGATAGAAAAAGACTGTTTGGAGATTCCTGGGCTCCTCCATGCTAAGAAAGGGAGTATTTGGTAACCTCAGATGCAAGAAATTCGTGGAGCATGAAGGCAGTTGGTTGTGGGTGGCTGGCCACTGCAGACACAAAAGGGAACAGGCCACAGGGAATAGGCTGGGACTGAAAGACCACAGAAAGGAGAAGATGCTCCTGCAAAGCCTTGTGGCAGGGGAGCAGCTGCCTGCCTTTTGGGGAGAGTCCCAATGGAGAAGAAAGATAAGAAATTCATGGAATTTGGTAAGCTGTGGCTGCAGCCAGCTCCAGGGATGGCAGCAGATGTAACCAGACATTTCTCCTGGCTTCTGTTGTGGATATCAAGAGATAGCATCAACTAGAATCTTCTCCAGAAGGGAAACTCTTTCCTTTCTCCAAGGAAAAATTAGTCTTGTACTGTTTCCTGCAGCCCCAGCAGCTTTCTACAACAGCAAACCTGCATAACAGCCTGAAATATGCATCTCATCTGGGAATGTGACCAGGGAAAGGAGATAACAACTGTATGTCTTGAGCCATCGCTACACTTTTGTTTAATTCCATTTCAAAGGATGTATTTAATATGAATAGAGAGCAGAACAGAAGCAGCTACATCAGGCTGCTGACGAGCCCTCCTGGGACAGCAGTGCAAATGACCCAATCCAACACAATTTAAGTGTAATTCTACAGCCAAAAAGCCTACAGAGAATTCATGGAGCTTCAGATCTGAAGATGGCTTAGGCCATCCAACCATGCATGAAGTTGATAGCAAGCAGCAGAGCTTTATGTTCTGGTAACAAAGGCTCCAGATGACTCCTGATATGTGTAAATGAGGCCAGGATTTAGTCTACAGAGTTATGGGCAAAGTGTGACTACAATAGGACTTTGAAAGAAGAGTCTTGAGCAGCAGTGGTGAAGTTACATTAAGATCTTCTTCTTGGTATAAAGAACTCTCTGATAGTTTCATGTTACTCATTTGACCCCCGCTGGGGATTCAAACTCTGCAATGTCTGAGACTTTTTCCACGACTTTGTTTGGCTTCCTTTACAAAAAGAAACAACTGTTGTGAGGATTGCTAAAAAAAGCCAAGAGTCCCCAAAGCGCTGCTTTATTTATCTTCATGTGATCAGTCAGTTCACATCCAGATCATATCATGTAATACATAACTCCAAGTCCTAAGATGTTAGTCGTAAAATTGTAGGAGTGAAGGAAACTTTTTGTACAGGAAAAGTGCAAAGAATTGCTGCTCATGAAAGGAGAAAGGGGGAATGATAAAACCACTTCAATTGACCCAGCTGATCAAATAGCTTAAGGGATCACCTAGATAAATCTCAACCCTGAAACAAAAGATACTATTTTGAACAGTTTTTACAGAATAGAAAAGTAATGCTATGGTCACCTCTGAGTTACCAAATGAGACAAGACAGTCGTGTGGGAACTGGAGATGCCAGGATGACCTAAGTGGCTGTACATTGCACTGCTCATGCTCCTGAAATCACAGCCCAATCTGGCCCACTGAAGAGTCAAAACTCTCTCAGACATGGATGACAATCAAGCTTATTGCAAAGGCTTGCTAAGGAAGATGATTTATTATTCTTATTATCAATAGCAATTGCAATAGCAATGATAAGCCTTTGAAGAGCACCTTGATGTGTGTGAGGTGCCTCTCTAGATAGATGAGAGAACTACTCTCCAGGGAACTACTGGAGAGGGTCCAATGGAGGGCTATGAGGATGATGAAGGGACTGGAATATCTCTCTTACGAGGAAAGGCTGAGAGCCCTGGGGCTGTTTAGTCTGGAGAAGAGAAGGCTGAGAGGGGATCTTTTCAATGCTTATCAATATCTGAAGGGTGGGTGGGTGTCAGGAAGATGGGACCAGTCTCTTTTCAGTGGTGCCCAGTGACAGGACAAGGGCAACAGGCACAAACTGGAACTCTGGAAGTTCCACCTCAACTTCAGGAGGAACTTTTTTACTGTGAGGGTGATGGAGCCCTGGAACAGGCTGCCCAGAGAGGTTGTGGAGTCTCCTTTTCTGGAGACTTTCAAAACCCACCTGGACACATTCCTGTGATCTCCAGAGGTCCCTTCCAATCCCTACCATTCTGTGATCAGAATCATATAACAGCTGAGGGTGGAAGGCACCTCTGGAGATTGTCTAGTCCAATCCCTCTGCTCAAAGCAGAGTCACCTACAGCAGGTTATTCAAGACTGTGTGCAGTTGGGTTCTGGATATCTCCAAGTGTGGAGACTCCACAGCCTCTCTGGGAAACCCGTTCCAGTATCAGACTACCCTCACCATGGAAAAATGTGTCCTGATGTTGAGGGGGACTCTCTTGTGTTTCAG
The DNA here is from genome assembly GCA_013401335.1 of Brachypteracias leptosomus. Taxonomy (NCBI): domain Eukaryota; kingdom Metazoa; phylum Chordata; class Aves; order Coraciiformes; family Brachypteraciidae; genus Brachypteracias; species Brachypteracias leptosomus. The sequence continues at coordinate 982,760 of VYZX01019112.1, read as the reverse complement.
TTTTGACCCATGGCCTCCTGTCCTGTCACTGGACACCAAACCAAGATTCTGGCTCCGTCTTCTTTGCACCCTCCATTCAGAGATCCTGTTTGTAGAGTCAAATAGGAGCTGCAGGTATGAGAAGAGGCAGAGTAGACAGTCTGCAGGAAATGTAGACAAAGGACACAGAAACAGAGGAGCACAGCAATATGGGCCCATTCAATACTGTTGACTTGAGTACACTTCAAGTCACATCTTTGGATGCATGACTGCACTTGTCAGGGAAAACACACATGTACATCAATGAAGTACAAGTCACAACAACAAACAGGGAGCATTTCCTAGAAAGATTGTATTTTTTCACAGAAAAAAACACACCATGGAGCTCTTATGTTATATGGGAACTATGGGTTGGGGAGCTTCCCAGAAAGCCAGCTGCCCCTGTTCCTAATTATTTATTATTCATCTCTGTTTCAGTCCAAAATGAGGGCTGATTTATGGGAAATGACTTACAAAATGAAACATGGAAATATGGGATGGATGATGATTAATGGGAGCTGTGATATGTGCCTGCAAAAATGCAAAGGGCATAAACATCCAGGAGGGGAAGGTTGACATGGAGTGACACTAAAGGGTTTTCACATGAGTAAATTAACAAAGATAATATAATTCCTGATGGAGACACTATTAGCTTATGGAGTCAGCTTTGAAGAGAAGGATAGGAGACATGGTGGAAACTATGCTGTTCCTCACTCCTGCCCTGAAGAGTCCACTATGGGAAAGCCTTCTGTGTTGGCTCTTCATGAAGGCTCAAGTTGGACTTATGTACTGCAACTTTATGCTTCATTTTGCAGGTATGATGGGTTCTTGCTTGTTAAGATGCCAATAAAAAACATCAAAGTTCTGGTTTTCAATATAAAGAGCAAAAAGTGTTTGAGAATTATTTGAATCATGGATTTTTAAAAATACCACTTGATAAAATAAATGACTTTTGGATGGCAAACCCTAAGTGCCATCATGCTCAGTGTCAGAAGTAAGGCTCTTCCAGCCTTAAGGCACAAAGCTCCAAAATGACAAGGTTATCTTTGGGCCCATTAAGGGTTTGCACAAACCACCTAAATAAACATGCCACATGATTGGACAGAGAAGCAGTAATGATCAAGTTATCAGGAATGATTTGTATATGGTCCCCTGAGGCAAGGGAATGAACTACATGACTTTCTGAGGTCCCTAACTCCCTGAAAACCATAGACTCATGGCTTGAAGATGAAAGTGACCACTGCAGTATAATGACTTTCATTGTCTATTCCCCTGGGAGTGGTAGGTCAACTCCAGCACTATCCCATCAATGCTATATTGAAGTCTTCTCAGCTTAATTTTCTCATGGGCTTGGTTATTTTCAAAGTATACTTTCATTCTACAATGCCTCATGCCTGCAACTAACTACAGAACAAGGAACAAGAATATAATTTTTGCCTCATGACATCTTCATTTCATGCTAACAACAGGATGCTTGCAAACTCTCTGCCACTCCAGCAGACACTGCTGCTCACCTGGTGGGAGCTGAGATGATACTAGAGGAGAGATGACACGTGTGAGTACATGAAATGGTCTGTGAGAGCCTGTGGCTGTCCTAGGTCCTCCCACTCTGACTTCACTGGGGGCTCTACATCGCAGATGAAGGGCAGTGAATGGCCTAGAGTATCTATGGAGAGTGATGTCAGCTAATTACTACCCCCGGGATCCAGCAATGAGTTGGTGTGCTGAGAGTTAATGACTTCCAGGCATGATACTTGGCAATACTACCATTATTATTTTGCAAGGATACTTCAGTGTCTCTTCATGGAGCCAGCCAACCAGAATGTTGTTGATCTGCTGTTTGCTTGCCTGTTGCACAAGATACTGGTGCAACTCTCACTACCTATTTGTTGACCTTTCTTTCCCTTCATTCTCTCTCTACCAGTATACACAGATATGTCATTGTCTCCAAAGGAGATTTCATTCTTTAGCAAACAACATCAAGAAAAAGGCCACATCCCTTTACAAATTACAGTCCAGCCTTCTAAAGATGGATGTTGACAAGACATTCATGAATTCAGACACAGCTTTGAGATTTCTCAGAGGGTTTGAGGATTTCCATTGTCAGACATGGCTATTGTGCTACGCAAATGACTCCCAGCTGAAAGAGTGAGAAAACATTTTAAAGGACAGCTCAACAGAATTAAAAAAAGCTGGATACCCTGGCACCTCGGGGGAAAAGCTGCTAACAAAGTTAGTGAGATGGGGTGGGACAACATTTGAGTGTCACAATAATTTTATTGCATAATCTTTGTCCTGCTTACCCCTGGCTCTCACCAAAAACAATGGAAACATGGGGGTTTCAGTTCCTTGCAGGAGACAATCACAGTCTTGCATCATCAATTCCTTTTTATTTTTTTTCTACACATTTATAAAAGACAGAGATGCATTCTCGACTGCAAACTAATATTCAAAGTCTTATGAGAATAGATACTGCTCCCTTGGCCATAAAACTCTGGAGAGGTCTCAAGATAACCGTGATGGATCTCATGGAGAAGCAAGCCCAAATAAACACAATTTGAATGAATAGAGAGTGCAGTCATCCCTTCAACAGATGAACCTGGTTAGTCCTTGTCTCTGGAGCCCCTCTATGGTACTGTGTTACTACTCAAACCATGTCAGATGTAGCTTCCTAATGAAGCTCCCACAAGTGCCTTCAAGCCCCTTACCATTTTACAGATGGACTTGGCCTCCTCAGAAAACTTATGGGAGTACACCTCTTCAGTCTCCAGCACTCTTCTGTCCACTTCTTCCCTCTTCACCTTCTCTTTCCTCCCACGGAATGGTGATTGCCCAGCAATCATTTCATAGATGAGACAGCCTAGCCCCCAGTAGTCAGGGCTGAGTGTGTATCTCTGGTTGTTCAACACTTCTGGAGCTGTGGAGGAGAAAGATGTGCCTTGTGGAAATGCTTGACATTTACATAGGCAAAGAACTGGAAATTTCTAGAAGTTCCATTTTGGTGACTGAATACACATGCACAGAGAATGGTGGGTAAAAAATAAAAATACCTCCTGATTTCCGTTGGTGGCATCACAGAAAATGCAGCATGCTACGTGCCAGGTTTTTTTCTCCACATGCTACATGTCATGTGCATGCTGTCTTCTGACTTCTCTACCAAGTCAGACCAATTATAAAAACAAAAAGAAGTTGAAGCTAAGTATTCAGCAGAGGCCTAGTCTTAAGAGTCCTTCCAGATTTCTCCATTTAGGGAATAAACGACAAACACACATCCTGTGAACAGCAGTGACATTTCTGCAGAAGCAAATTCTGTCTTTTTGCTCAACTTACAACTTATTTCCCCCCCCCCCTTTCAAAACCAAATCCATTTATTTTGTGTTGCAACCATCCAGGGTGCTTTGGACATAAGGTCATTGTCTCATAGACGTCTGTCCTCACTTCCACATACAAACACACCCACGTGTGCTCACAAGCACAGTCTTTGTGTGTGTGCAAACTTACACTGAGATAACAAACATCTAGAAATGACAACTGATTTCCTTGCTTTCATGAAAGTCCCCATGTGGTGTAACAGTGGCTCCTATCAGCTAGTTTCTATCTAGTCAAATAAGCAAAAGCAATTTTTTTTTCTAAGAAATAACACCTGCTCAGAGAATGCATGAAAATAATTACATTGAATTTAGAAAATAGATCTAGTTAAATCTGTGAGTGTATTTTTTACCAATGTACACATCTCTACTCTTCTTTTGTGTAGCCTCCCCTGCACCTGGGGGAAGACTCAAGATGACCTTGGTCAAGATGACCACAGGTATGGACTTACTCATTTTATCATAAACATACAAATACATTTTAACTATTATATGAAGTAGCAACTAGAAATAAACCTTATTTTTAGCACATAATCCTCCTAAAATAAATACACGCTAAAATCACTAGTATAAAATTACTAGTATCTAGTAAGAGATATCGCTGCTGACTGTACGGGGGTTGGACTAGATGACCTTGGAAGGTCCCTTCCAACCCAAACCATTCTATGATTCTATGATTCTATCCCAGTTGTTGTCTCCTTTTAATTTTCTTTGCTGATTTAGGATTAAGAGCTGCTCTGGTCCATCCCTTCACCCACTTCTGATTTCCACTAGCATGACTCCATGGTGTGTTGCTGCAAGGAACTGGACCAGCTGAATGTGAATCTTTTTTTTAATATTACATGTCAGAAAGATCTCCAAAACTCAAGTAATGTCAGTAAATTATTAAAATGAACTACTGAAGACTTACCCATATACCCTACTGTTCCTACTCTTCCACGGATTGATTCACCCTCAGGGATTTTAACAGCTAGACCCAAATCAGATATCCTAATATGGCCTGGAAGGCAAAAAGGAACAAAACAACACAAACCAGATATAATAATATGACCCAAATTAGTTCAAAGCCACAACTGCACACAGAACATATCGCTGCAACACTCTTGTAATTTACTGCTCAGACATTTTAAGAAAAGAGTGTTCTGAATTGCTGAACTGGAGCAGTTTCATTGATAAGGAAAAGAGGAATTATTAAGGGCATTACAACGCAGTGAAATTAATTTTAACAGTGAGGCCACGGACTAGAGGGGATAGTGTCAGATATTCTAAAACCAACCAAAACAAGGCAGTGAGAAGCATGATGTAGGGAAGTATTTTGAATTGATCACAGGGGCTGGATGGGCTGACATAATTGTGTAGCTCTCTAATGGCTGAAGGGGCTACATCTGGTCTGTGAGCCAGCGTGAGATTTGATTATTTGATTATCTTTGCCTTCAGCAACAAATGGGTACCTGGATTTGCATAAAGCAGAGTTGGCTCAGCAAAGCACGAAAGTACTTTTGAAAATGGAGCGGGAAGCACAGATTTGGAAATCCCAGCTTCCTTTGTGTCGTGTCAACCTTGCAACAATAAGGATGGAAAAACAATGAAAAAAGGGAGACACCTCCAGCAAAGCCACACTCTTGAGAACAGACCCTGCTGAGCTGCACGGCTGCTTCATCCCATCCATATGGTGAGCTCCAGCACTTCACCCACCCCAAGACAGGAGTATTAGTGTATGCTGAGCTTCTTAGTCACTTCAGAGCATTATTTGTCTTTGTGCGATAAATATCCTACAACTAGCGTAATCTACTTTACTGTGAAAGCATCTCTGTAAACCTCTGAGACTTACCATAATCATCTAGCAGGATATTTTCTGGCTTCAAATCTCTGAAAATGAAAGATAGCAGTTATTTGTCTGAAGCTGGTTTTGATAACCATACGACAGTGTCTGAGTGCATTTATTACTAGTAATAAACCAATTGAGTGTCAACTCAAACAGCAAGGAACTCAAGAAAGCAATACAACTTTCTACAACTCACTTCACAGACAGACTGAAACCATATGTCCTTTGCTAAACTGCAGTTACAATTTCTCACTAAGCCAAGCTTCTAGTTCCTAATCCACGCTATAATGTAGCCCAGTAAGTCCTGTAAATCAAGTCCTATAGTCCTGTGTGTTGTTAAATCTCTGTAACATCTTCTGTTATAAAATCTTCTGCTAAAAAGAAAAATATTTTAAATTTTAAAATACTTTATTTTCCTATGAAAATGGAAATAGCAATCTGTTAGGCTCAAATTTTCTATGCCTGGCATCTGACTCAGACCAAGTATGTGAATGTGTGTACACGCACTTGCGCACATGTGTAATAATTTCAATGAGTTTGGAAAATGAGGGGCAGAGGGTGGAATGCTGTGCCCAGATTAAGACTCTTCTTACAAACATTTGTGAAACTCTAGTGCCTATGTGGTTTGGAGGAACGCCATGAATACTGGCGAGGTGGTCACTCTGATGTCAAAGATGTTCCTTTTACTGCTCCTGTGAAAAAAAAAAGTAATTCCCAAATCTGGCCAAGTTATAAACTTCTGAAAAAAATAATCTCAGTTTTCATATATTTACAGAGCCTTGGCAAGTCATTCTTCTGAAAGGCTTGTCTGCACCAAACCCGCTCCGCCACTTGCTGCTTCGCGATGCTGCCCAGGCCAGCCATGCTCAAGTCACCTCGCTTGATCTTTGAGATCCCTTCCAACCCGAACCATTCTATGATCCTATGACCAAGGCTGTGGCCCAGACCTGGGAGCTGATCACACGATTGCAACCACCGCTGCCACCCCTGGATGTGGTGGACAGCTGTTGGGGTGAGAGCCAGGTGGGCTCCTTCTCGTCCTCCCCATGTCTCTGAGCTGGGACGAGACATAGTGGGATGAGTTCAGATCAGGAATGAAGCTAGCCTTCATGGGAGGAACTGGAGGGAAGATGGGGATGTGCTGGGCACGGAGCGTTCCAGAAGGGCTGTGCAATGGGAGCAGGCTCTGCTGGCTCAGGAGCCAGGATTAGGCACCAGCATGGCCGGGTGAGGCAGGGAAACACGTCTTGCTGCAACTCACAACATCGTGCCCTGACTATTATCTGATTGACTCCTACTGAAACACAGCCTTTAGCTGGGTGCAAATCCAAGAAGTGCTTGGCCTCATCTTTTTCTAAGGCCTCTTTGCATTTATGAAGCAGCTTGGTTCTGTTAGCTTCCCAGCAGGACACATTTCTCCTCAAAGAGCAAAGAGAGGGGGGTGTGCAGGAGAAACCCTTGTGCCAGGAGATCAGCGCCTTGCACAGAGTCTGTGCAGAAGCCTGCCCTGTGTTTCAAGCTGTACCACTCCCATGTCGTGAATTTTCCTGTGAATGGAGAGGGGTATTTTATAGTTTTGACAACGCCAGGATTAAAACTTGAAAGCTTGTCTTGTTTTTATTTATTATTTCAAGCAAGAACATAGAGCGCTGTGAATAATTCTTGCTTGCATCAGAGCCTCTTGACCTCTCAAGATAAACTTCACCGTGTGGTACCAAGCCTACTTTTCAAATAAACAATACTGAAATATGTGAAGGGCAGCTGAATGCTGAGGAGAAGCCGTGATTTTGTTTAACATACAACTCTGGGCTTTCCCTGCCTATCAGCAGAAGGTTTCCAATGCTGGAGCAACACAGTTGAGGACATTTCCTATTTATTTTTTAAAATTTATTCTGAATCCCTTAAGAACTATTTCCTTGAAGAACTCAGACTTCATTAGTTACTTCATCTGCTGCTCCAGCAGTTATGAGACCCACTTAAAGCTGTAACTGTGGCCAAATGACAAGAATTCTGTGTGGAAGCTGGGAAATGAGAATGAGAAAATAAGAGTCCACAAGGACTCTGAGAACAGCAGTTTGGTCCTTACAGTCCCCTGCGATTTAGGACAATTAGAGCAGACGTTCCTTTTCCCCAGACATCAGCTGTCATTTCTTTCAGACCCCTGGTTCCTCAGGATCAAGGATGATTCCTTTGCATGGCCAACGCTTCCAAGTGCTGAGGAGGAACGTGATTCTTGTACTGACATGTCTAGGAGAAATAAAACTCCCTGGTGGACACAGCTACATGTAAGGCTACTTCCCAATGGTACAGCTTGCCAGATGTAAACTAGCCTTGCCTAAATATAGTGGAACATAAACCCCTGGCACTGTGCCCACGCTCGAAAGTACATTGATGGTACATTGTTTGGCTGTACATGAACAACTCAATTAATCACGGTGAACAAGGCTTTACTGTATATTTGTGTAATGCCCAGGACAACGTGATCTTGATGCTGACTGTAGCTTCCAGGCACGACTATAATGAATACATATTAAAAATGTATATGCATTAAAAAAAAATGTATATATATAGATACTGAAAAATAATTTGAGGGGAACCATCAGCTTTTTATGTTTGCTTTCCATGAACAATCAACCCATTGATCTTTACTAACACGATGCTGTTGAGAAATGTGACATAAGTGCCGTGCTTGGCAAGGGAATTCTGAATTGGATAACCCTGACTCTGAGCCTGGTTGTTCTCATGGGCCACGTCCACAGCCTGCATCATTGGCCTGTGAGATGGGGACATATTTTTCCAATGCTGTGATTTGCTCAGCAGCATTTTGTTCACAGAAAATGAAATTAAGTCTGAGGAATATGTTTTGTGGTAAATTATTCACCTTTAGAAAGCAGTAGCATTTAGCTGCTACATTTTATTGACCTATAGAGCACTTCTCATGGGTCCCCAAACACACCACGGTATTACAAATTAGGGGTCTCTGCAGATGCTCCTGAAACACTGCAAACAAATGTCACCTACAAGAATATAATATCATCCATTGCCAAAATGAATGTGCCATCTGAGGTGTAAACTAGGAGCTCTTTTAAGAGCAAGATGAAAACAGCTGCTTAAGGAAGGAGGGTGCCATTTCTCCCAGAGCCACGTACTACTTTAGGTGGCCAGATTTAATTTGCTTTATTAGAAAGTGGCACCAGCATGGCATTTTACCAGCCCTGTTATGAATGTACCAGTCATTTTCATTCATACTAAAGTATGCTTGGGATCTAGTACTTTTTAAAGAAACACTGTAATACCTTCTAAAGGTTTTTTTTTTAATATGGCTGCATGCTTTTTAAAGAAAAGGGAAGCCAGACACATCACTCATTATTTGATTTTTCAGCTGACATTAAACACCTAATTCCATTTTGTTCCTTGGGAAAAAAAAAATCTCCTTTTTGGGCCAGTGCCAACTAAATTAGCATGTTATCTGTCTGCCCTCCTTCTGCCAGCCAGCAAGATGTGAGTCACAGTGAGGCAACCGAGTGGCACTTTGCTAGAGATCTCCTAGGAACAACAATATTGTAATTTCTCTGTACACAAGCATATGCATAATGCTTATTACACATGGGCACATTGAATGATTTAAAGTGTGCCTTAGTTTTCAAAAATAACATATTATTGTCTATTAATCAATGTCCTTGGAAATCCTTCCACCAATTTACAGGACCTCTTCTGCTGTGTATGCCAGCAGTAATGATTTCACTTCATCATCACGAGATGATGAAGACAAACATTAAATGTTGTTTACAACTACAGTGGTTGTTGATTAAAAAACCCAAATCCTCGCAGAGTCACAAGAACTCTCTCTGCAATCATCCTGCTTATCCAGCAAGAAAACCCTACGATGCCCTGGAAAAGCACTTTTGAGCCAGTCTGGAAGCTGGGAATTTGAAATTTCTCCCTGCCGACGCTGGCGCCCTGCCCGCTGGCTGCACCCGCGGCGGGTGGGATGCTGCCAGCACATGGCTGGGAATGTGCCTCCTTCCATGGCTGGCCACCATCCCCATCCCATCCAGCTAATCAGACTGCTGTGTGTGTCCTAGAGCGTAATTCCATGCCCTGCTAACCGTGCTCCCTCTGGGATAGGAGAGATGGTTTCTCCACATCTGATGTGCGGCAGCCCCTAATGCAATATCATCTGACTAATTAAAACAGAGGCTTGAACAGAATGATCTCCACTTCATACCAATAGGAAACTGGATTTCTTAATGAAATCCCTTTAAAGGAACTTTCACAGTTTTCCTATGTCACCCAGTGCACGCTGAGGTAGGGTTCGGGGAGCTTTGTGTAAGTTCTGTATGATTTAGACAGGATGTATTTAGTGAAGCAACTGCTTCCTTCCATTAGTACTGAATCACACTGTAGTCAAGCAGGGCTCTGTGAAATTTCAGCCAAAGCACTGAGGCATCTAAGCTGCACAGCACCACAAGTAGTGGGGAGGATGCAGGCAATTCTTTTCTACCCAGAAAAGAAGTCCTAACACCCTAAGGAGCGCTTACCTGTACACAGTATTTTCTCTGTGTAGGTCTTCTAAGCCACAAAGAATCTCTGCTGCATAAAACAAAGCTCTTTCCTCCTCAAAGCCTGGGTTTCCCATGTTGTAGATATGAAACTTCAGATCACCTCCATTCATTATGGTCAGAACTAAGCACAGTGCATCCTTTGTTTCATAGGCATAGGCTAAATTGACCTAGAAAAACATTTGTAGCATAGTTGCGTCAGTTCAGATAGCTGCCAAGAAGGAAGCACTAACTTTTCATTAAAGAAAAGGAATAAAAAATATATTGACTGAATTTGATATGGGCCATATTACAGTAGCAAACATACATTTTAGAAGTACAGAAAAATCAGATGTTAAGATTTTATAGCTAAATTTGTTGAATCCAGCCTATTCATCATCAGAAACCCTCACGGTTAATGCTCAGATAGCTTCACAGGCTGGACAAACATACTTATTCCAAGCATGTTGTTCTATGTAAAAGAAATCTTAATAATCAAGGGAATCTACACATCCCTCTGCACTGTTTTGCTGGATAGCTGTCAACCAACTATCATCTCAGTAGGTTCCCAGGAAGACCCAGTTCTGTGATGGTCAAATGGACCATCACTGAGGCATGAAGGTCATCATCACCCCTGCGAGGCTCTGGTGGGTGCCCCAAGAATGATCAGACAAGCCAACAGCTACCCATCACTTTTAAATATGTGCCATTGTCTTTGCTTTTGTCAGAGGTAAGTAAACATCTTGCATCTGTTGTATTCACAGTGTTTCTTGAAATAAAACATTAAGAACATGACAGATGCCGAGACAACAACACCTTTTTCTTTCAATCTAAGGCAAGTTTTTAAGGAGACACAAGAGCTGGCACGACTCAGGAAAGCCCTATGTCAGCACTGGCTGGATGCTTCTACTAGCCAATCTCTTCTGATCTATTTGGGTTGAATCTCCTCCAAGCTCCTCTCTCCCAGACACTGGGAATTCAGGTAATCACGCAGGATAAAAATAGCTCAGCCTGATGCAGCCCTGATGCAAGTCAAGGCTGTGAAATGCATCACGTTCCCATGGCAGGAACGAGCACCTTGGTTGATGCATTTCTCACAGACCAGGGACTAGAATGAGACTCAGCAAAGGTGTGTGGTGCAGGACTAAGGTGCAGAGTGAAGGGACTCAGCTTCTGGCACCTTTCCCATAGCAGGAGTTGGAAGAGACATCAGATTTGACAAGAAGAGCGCTCAGCAGGTGAGCTCTGGGGAGTTCAATACTCACTACAAACTGACTATTGACTTTCTCTAAAATCTGCTTTTCATTTAGTGCCATGGATTCGCCTTTCCTCTTTTTTATTCTCTTCTTCTCTAATCTCTTGCAGGCGTACATCTTCCCTGTCGCCCGGACTTGGCAAGCGCAGACCTGCGAATTAAAGAGAACAATTGCTGGGTAAATGGAAGCAAAGCCTGTGCCTGGGTTGCACTTTACTCCTCACGATCTGATCTGATTTAGTCCTTTTAAGGTTAGAGACGGCGGCACCGCGAGTAAGGCAGAGGCGGGGGCAGCTGGGGAACCAACTACTGTTTCCAAACCTGCTGTGTAATATTGGTTTAATTATTTCACTTTCCTCCGCCTGCTTCCTATCCCACCTCCCTTTGTCTGTGCAGATTGTAATCTGCTCAGCTAGAACCTCCTCTGACTCTGCTGCCTGGGCAGCGACCTCGAGGCCATCAGTAAAATACAAATAAGGGTGTGACCCTCATTCCACTGTGAACCCAACAGCCGAATACAAAATTGTTCTCCAAAGTGTTCTTTTGAAATGACGGTGGCGCGAGAGGTGAAGTAAATCTGTCAGCAACTAATGAAAATCAGCATTTTCAAACGAATGTGAAAGTCACATCAAGCTCCTGTAACCTGCAGTGCCTGAGAAGTAAGAAACAGGCTTAACAGCAACTTTCAGAATTACTCACCTCCCCAAAGCCTCCCTTCCCGAGGACCCTGTACTGTCGAAACGTGTTTTTCGTTACTGGTTGCCTGGAAGAAAAGGAAATGAAAAAAAAAAAACACACTACATTTAATGCACTCTCTGTGATTTATTTATTTCAGAGCACACTTTTGAAAAGCAGAATAGATAAATATTATGTAATCACATTATTTCAAGGTAATCATATTATAGAATATAATATATAATTATGTAATTACATTACTTCAATACTATGTATGGCTTGAACTTTTCAATTCCAACATATTAAGCTGTAATAAAATACAACACATTAGTGAGTCATCAGTATAATTTCTGCTAGCATCTTAGGACCAAGAAGGGTTCTGAATCTCCATTATATAGGTTTGGCCTTTGTTAAGCAAAGAGGAGGCCTGAGAGATTCCCACAAGGTATTAATTCACATGATATATAGGAATTGTTAAAGGCTTGTGGTGGGCTAACACGTTATTGCTTTGCTTGGTCTTCAGGATGAGAAGAAGACATCCAAAATTCAAGCCACTAGAAAATATTTCTGGTGTCCTGACCTTAGACAAGACAGGAAACTGATGTGAAACAAGGGAAGAAACAATCATGGGAAACTGAGACATAGGTTTAGGTGCTATTTGCAGAAGGGGAGAGCAGGAAGCTGGGCTCCAAACCCGCCCGGCCCTTCCTGGGAGAGCATCATGGCCAAGAAGGGAGGAGAAGCATCTCTTTCCTTTTAAGGGTGAAGTTAAGGGTTAAATAAGTTTTTCTTTCTGAGGCCAGAGTGCTCCCTAACAGTCACTGGATGATGCCACAGGATTCCCACTAAATCCTGCTCTACCAAAATGGCTCCAGCCCTACATCTGACATACTTTGTTACCCCAAAAGTTTCATAGCATAACAGAAGAAGAACTCTAGATTGAGAGAGGTCCTGTTTTGTATCCACCACTCCAGCACCAAAGTTTTACAATTGTATTTGCAGTGGATAGGACTATTTTGACCAGCTTTGTTCTCCCCTGGCAGGCAGCCAGCCGGCAGAGGGAGCACAGAAATGTGCCTGTTCCCACAACAGTGGTGATGAGGCTGATGACAATAAGGGATAAATGTCCAAGTGAATCGTTACATTTGTGTTCATTGTTGTTTTTTAAAGTGGGGGAAGAAAAAACACGCAGAAGGCCAAAACTAGAAGAGGGATGGATGCTATTTTCAGGCCTCAATGAGGACACTGCAAATGGAACTGGGGTTAAAAGCAACAATTAGCAGTGATAACTCCATGCTCAGCAATGTCCCTGGAATAAATGGACTATATGACTCCTCTGTTGGAGCCAGCAGGCTGTCAGAGGAGCTGCTGATCTTTCTGTGTTCCAAATTTCTCTTTGCTAATCCTAAAAAGAGCTCTCCCAGCTTCTTAAGCCAGGCTTATCCAATAGCGTGTCACATTTGTTGGAGGAGTGGAAAAAAAAAAGCCTCCTCAAAGCATTTCAGAAAATTCCTTATCCCAAATGTGAATATAGATAGGAAATATCCTGGCTAGAGATGAATCATCTGCTGCTTTTCTAATTGGAATGGAAGAGTAAATGCTGGATTCAGTAGAGATGGCATGTGGAGCATGTCTTGGCAAGGAAAGGCTCTCCCCTCTGCCCACCGCCTTCCTTCCCTCTTGTGCAGCAGCTTTGTAGCTTTCCAGGGAGAGGAACTGGCACAGCTCCTTTGATCTCCCAGGCACCATGCTGATACACACTGCTCGTGGATCTGGCCCTAACTTATCTGCTGTAATTAATTCCATTTGTGGAACCCGGGGCTTCTCTCAACTCAAGGTCACAGTTACCCAGCAGTGTACGTCTGCAACAGCCCTCGCTGACAAGGAGAAGGCAAAGGCCCCTTTCCTTGCCAATTAATACCCACTAAGGCTGCCTGATTATTAAATGTGCTCAGAAATGTCTAGCCAATAAATATGGTGTGAGGACCTATATGCTGTATTTTTGTCTGTTTACAGAGATTTAATAATAGTGATAACTGGTCCAGACAAAAAGTCACCACATCCAGAGCGTGGCTAAACAGAAAGACAACTGAGGCTGCTGAATGTACTTTAACCATACCTAATGTGCCTAATCTACCTAATAAAATTAAACGGCTGAGCACTTGAGCTTTAGAAGCCAAAACTGGCTCCCTGGTGTTTTGGGGTGGATTTCTGTTTGATTCTTTGCTTCCCTAGTGAGCAGCATCTGTTTCAGCCTTGCTTGGGCACAGTGCTAGCAAATGCAAAAGCCGAAGCCTGGATGTACATCTTACATTTAGCATTATAGGTAGGTTATAAAAAAGTGCAAAGTGTCCTTCAAGCCGTGCCATGAGCAGCTCATGGTGACAGGGCCTAGAGTGAAATTGGCCACAGACATTTCTCAGCTCACTGGAGATTTGGATTCCTGTTTTTTTTTTTATAGACTGTGGGTCTTCTCCCATTCACTTGCTGTGCACAAGCATACTGTGCAAAAAAGGTGTCAAGCTGCTTTCTGGAGCGTGTCACCTTCAGGAGTGTGATGTCCTGAGAGACGGAGCAGCTGAGGAGTATTTATGGGTGTAAGCACACTCATGGAGGATGAATGAGCACTATCCATATCCCAGACACCAATCATGCCCATTGGATGGTGACAGCTGGAGACTTAGCTCATGGTTCAACTGAGTCTAATGCCAACATAACCATGACACTCCTATACAGCATTTTCCTGTTGCTAAACCCATTACCTCCTCTTGAACCTTCTAACAATGAACACTTGAAAACAATGCAAAAATTAGGAAAGTCTTCCTGGAGTTCTCTGGGAGAGCTTCCCTGGAGTACAGCTCAGGGAAATGGGGAATGAGGCTCGATGGACCTTCCTGAAGGAGAACAGTGAAAAGAGGGAGAGAATTGCTGCACAGAGAGGGCCATAAATGGTGAACATTAGGATGAGGCACTGGTAACACCAAGGAAAAGCCAAATTGTCTTTACCTTGAAGAGAAAGGGAGCAAACATGCTACCTCAGCTGTCAGATTTTGAGTGTATTCTACAGACTTTGCAGGGAAAGTGAAAATACATCTTTTGTGTTCATTTTTAATTAAAAAAAAAATAATAAAAAATTGACACTTACCTTTCCAGCCACTTCCACTGGAGAAACCTGTCGAAGTACATGCTGTTCAGGTATTCTTGGAATGGTTCCCCACTGAGGTGGTCAAGGACAGATCTATCTCAGATGAAAAGGATATATAAGCATTTTATAATCCCGAACTTGGAGCAAAAGAGAAACAAAACAGCAGGAGAAAATCCAGGCTTCTTGTATGGTAGGATCGTTTTACTCCTGCTTTATTTTGTACTCATGGTTTCAATCTAGGAACAAAGTGATATGTTGCATGTATTTCATAACAGGAGGCCTTATACAAGCTGAATAGTAATATGTACTGGTTATGCTTGCTGAAAATGAACCGGGCGTCTCCCACTGGCTTCAATGGACTTTCACAAAGGCTGTTAGTCACTAGACAAGAAATGTCTTTGCTTCTGTTGGTAAATTAACACAACACCCTCAGGAGCTGAGCTTCTCAACTTCGGGGGCTGTTTACATCTGGATTGAAAATTTCCAGCTGAAGCCCATTTCTGTCAAAGAGGGCCCATCAGAGGTGTTATTTTGAGCAAAAAAATCAATTTCAACTCCTGCTATACAGTAGTAGTAACTGTGATTAAAGCCAAAGGGCTTCTCCTAACAGCCTTGTTCTTTGCAGAGTAAAACAGAAGCGAGTCTGAACAGGGATGTGGATTTGTTTCTGGACCAAGAAAAGAATTTCGGGGCTCATGCAGTGGATGCAAAGGAATAAAGGAATAAAAAAGGCCAGTCTGCAAATGTGAGAAATAAGTATGTGACAGGCTACAAGCAGCCAGAGACCAACAGACATCCTATAAGAAAGGCCAGGGGTTCAGAGCTAAGGAAAGATGGACTGAGCTGAGAGAACTGCCAGAGATGAAGGTGGTCATGTTGTTTAACAGGGAGTTGTTGACCTGCTGGGTTTGGTTCTTGCCTTACTGGGGCTACTGTATCCACCTCTGCTGACAGCATCAGCAGGAACAAAACTTGGGTTTGGGTGAAAAAAGCTCATGAGAAATGGGTATTTCTGTCTTGGAGTACACAGATGCTTTTGTGTCTGTATCTAAGGGCATACAGACACATTTCCAGATTTTGCTGAAATCCTCTGAAGGACTACTCTGGTTGAGAATGGATAATCTATGTCTTACCCTGGGACAGTTCCAGATCTGAGCAGAGAATTCACCATGAATAATGTGTCTCCTCAGTTTAGTTCCTCCCTGTTCATGAGCTACTATTCATAAGTTTTTGGAATTTCTCAGCTGTTTGAATTTTTTTTGGTAATTCTTGCACCATCAATCTGGAACAGGCAGGTAATTGCACATAATCAGTATTCAGAAATCAAATTGCTGTTGTCCTCATTAGCTTTGATTGGACACAGGGTTATATGGTTTCCCCTAAGGCTACAAAGCTTACAAATGAAAATAAAAAATAAATCTTAGTGAGCTTTAACAAATGTCCAAATTCAAAGCCAGAATTATAGGGGAAATTGGAGGGGGGCAGGAGCAGACAGTCAAAACATTAAAGGTCAAAGAAGGAGTTAGTGTTATACATGAGTTTGTCCCGCAGACTGATCTTATCTATGAAGACATGTCTGAAACTCATCCTTGTTCCTGCTCCTACGGGATAGCAAGCTCCATATTTATATGTATGCCTCCCTTTTTCGGTCTGGCTGCGAACTCTTCCAAAATTAACATTATTCAGTACATTTAGTAAATACCAACAGCAAGTTTTTAAAGCTTCCTTTTGACCCCGTTTCAGTCCATGTGAAATGATCAGAATATTTATTAACAAGGTCTCAAACCTGGCTCATTTACCCGTTTCAGCTGAGACGAAGGAATGGCTGTCGGTGAATACGAGCATCAATTAAGTGGTGTCCAATGCTGGCCTATTCCATTCAGTTAATTAAAAGCTGCACGTATTTTAAAGAACAATAGCTGCCTTTCAGCAGTTGTTTGCTTTTTAGTTCCCCTCTTTGGCAACAACAAAGTGCATTTTAGAGGGAACTGTCAGCCTTCAAACCGATTTGAGAACTGGAAACAGGCATCAGGGGGGTTTGTGTTGAGCACAGCTCTGCCTTTGTCATTGGGACTGGCACACACAACTGGGGCGAGTTATACGAGCATCTCTACATGACACCAGGCCAATGCAAGGAAACTGGTTATGTTATAAGAGAAGGCCAGAAATAACCCACATCTCCTACCAACGCAAAGAATAACTGAAAACAGAAAAGGTCAATGAAATGAGTCAAAACAATGAATGACAGCAGAGCGAATTTTACAAATCCCCAT
This sequence comes from Brachypteracias leptosomus, assembly GCA_013401335.1. Lineage (NCBI taxonomy): Eukaryota > Metazoa > Chordata > Aves > Coraciiformes > Brachypteraciidae > Brachypteracias > Brachypteracias leptosomus. Next base: position 965,660 of record VYZX01019112.1, on the reverse strand, counting down.
TACATCATCCAGGGAAAACAAACCATGCTCAGCCAGAAACCACACGGGCCAGCTCGCGATGATCCCTCCTTTTCATATTTTTATTGGTTTATGATCTACTGGTGTGAACGTTCTCCGGCCAGTGTTTGCAAATGCAGATTGCATACCTGGAGCTTTAGCGCATAATGGTGCAAATCACTGCAAAAACTGATAAGCCTTTTCCCAGACAAAGGATGAAATAACTCACGTTCGTTTGAACGTCACAGGCAGACAGAAAGCATTAAAACAGCCCCACTCTCCTGGTGAAGATTTTCTGGAAAAGCCATGTGGAGCAAGTTTGCACATTCCTCTGTCTAAACGGACTGTAGAGCCACTTAATTTTTATTCACTTTGAAACAGAGATGTTTTCTTTGGATACATTATCATTGTAGCTCTTTTCACACAGCACGAAATCCATGGCTGGTTTGCTTGGCTAGAACACTGTCAAATACCTGAAACACTAAGTGCCTGTGTGTAGTGTATATAATGGCATGGAAATATTCATTATATTTTGTTCGGATGAAATGACTTCACCGCTTGTCAGCTATGCCTCTAGGCTAAGCCAGAGATACCTGCTTCGGGTTCAGATTGAGATGTCTCTTTACCTGACACACTCCTCACAAGCTGCTGGCTGCACCCTGCAATCTTTGGGTATCGAGTTATACTTACTTTGTACAGGGAGAGAACAGCTCTTTGCAGGGGCAGTTTTCCAGTTTCTCCTCTGTCTGTTGGATAAGATCTTGAGTGACTTCAGGAACGCAGGCTGGAGACTGGGGAGAGAGGAGAGGGGCACATTATCTCTGTGATGAGGTGCAGAGTCTCCTCTCTCAACGTGTGAAAGACACATTCATTATTTATGCCCTGAGCTGCTTCCATTCAATTCCAGCAGCTGTGTAAAACCAAAGGAGTTTTACGTCAAGCAGCAGTAAAAGAGGATACCGTGGTAACTCGCTCCACATTCCACTCTCTCCTCACATTGCTTTTCTGCCTTCTCCTCTACCTTCACCTCCTTGCCCAGCCTCATGAATATGCAGGACCTGCTCCCTGCCAATTCTTTGAACTGCTCCCTTGCATCCCATGAAAAATGTGCTGGCCTGAACTGTGTACAGGCCATTCTCTTAAACAAAAGAGAATTCGCCCAGTGTTTTCACTTCATTGATGATTCATTGTGCTGTCTGAAAAATCCATCTTTTTTTTTTTTCTTTAACCAGCAAAGGAAAATTGATTTATTTATAAAATTCATTGATTTATATATAAATAATATAAAAAGACATTCACAGAAGTGTCTGGACACCTTAATTCATCATTAGAAGAACAAAAATAATCCAGCAGTTTTAAAGGAATAATTTCAAAAAGGAACCCTGCCTACCAAGCACATAAACTCTTTTCATCCTCTCCTCCCTTTAGAGAGAATGTACATTCAGCCCCTTCAAAAAGCCCTTACCAAAGAGAGGATTTTTGCAGAATGCCTTGATGGTTAACCAGTTTAGGACCTTTGAGACTAATTTATCTATAAAGACAGATTTTAGACAGTCCATTCTTACTCCTTGACAGTACATTGCAATAATATAAAAAACTGTATATGTGTGTGCTGTGTAAACTTATTTATAGACATTTCTCCCATTCACATGAAAGGCCCTTTACATAACCAATCGGATTTGGGTATTTTCAATAAATCCAGCCACAGATGACAGAATCCTCTTTCCTTGCAGAAGCCTTAACACTCGTCAAGGTTCCCCATCCATGGCCACGACCACCAGATGTGCTGAGTGGGTGGGTCACAGAGCATCATCACTCATTCCTGGCCAGATGTTCTCATTAACTCACCCGTAGTTGGGGCTATCTTGGCAAGCACTGACTTGCACTGCAGGCAGAGCTCAGAAACACTGGGAATGAGGACAGAGGTGGCAGAGGTGGAGCCAGAGAAAATCTCCAGCACGCTGAAAGCTGAATTAAGCCTTGTCTTTTCCTTCCCTCTGTTGAAACGTGAATATGATCCTGGTTGTGACATGAAAAAGTAAGTTTGTTCCACTTGAATGTTTTTAAATAGGAACATGGTTTACAGAGCTGTCTGTGCATGCTGTGCAATGCAGTCTCACTACTCAACCTTGACATACAATCTGTAGAACATGCTGGGCATCTTTGACCTCACAGAGAGATTTCCTCATTTCCTCCATATATTCCTTCATTTCCTCAGAAAAAGATATCCGGGGAATACCCACTTTTAATCACAAACAGAGTGTACTGCTAATAGTTATGAATTCTCACAGGTTTTTGAGAGATAGATGAGCCCCCACACTATCATCTAAAAGATGCAGAGACTGAGACAAAGCCAGATTTTCTCAGCTTGATTGGCCACTGAGGTTGACAGATACTGAGAACTGCACAACAAGTCTCAGTAAAGTAGACAACTTACAGACATTTCTAACTGTAGATGCCCATGACTACATATAAGTCCTGCTTTTAGTTCAAGACAGTAAGTAAAGGCAAGAGTGAGCCAGTGAAAGAACTAAGAAAAAAACCTCCAAAGTCCTGCTTTCCAGCCCTACAGCTGCTATATTGAAACTACTGAAAAAAAAAAGGGAAAAATTTTAAATAAGGCTTTTAAAGGAATATTCAGATAGCAACCAAAGTCTAATGATTAGCAGTATTTCCGTTTATTTCAGCTAGAAACCACATGAATTAATACCTGTACTTTATAGTTTGCCTACTCAATGGGGTGTGTACACGAGCTCAGAGACCTGGTTACCTTGAACACCTCTGATTTATTGGGTACAGAAACACCCCTGAACTCCATAGTCTTTGTACTGCTGTGAATCAGGAGTGTCTTCTGACGTGAATGGAGTTGCACTTAAGTAAAATTGATACTTAAGGCCTCTAATTGAAGTTACTACTAATTAAATGTAGAACTTCTTCTACATTTATAGGCCGAAATCAGGATCCAAAAGCTAAGTACTAAACCCCATAATTAGTCATTTAGACCAAGTGACCTGATTCTTACTCCTGCCAGGCAACTTCGTTTCCCATTGGGAATTCATTTCCCAATGGGAGGTAAGCTGCCTTGAGTTAGTGTTGAAGAGCATGCCCTGGTGCCTATTTATAGTAATAATTTCATCAAATTTTGTCTGAGATCAAAGTACATTAAAAAAAAAAGCATCAACTAACTCTTTTTCACAAAGAAAAAATGAAATTCTTAAAGGGAAAGGGGAGAAAAACGAGCAAAAGAAATTGTAAGACAATGTGGGAAGTATTTCAAAATGGCACAAACTGTGATTCCTCTCTCCAGGTTTGTGGGAGACAAAGTCACCACTTGTTCTTTCAAAAGCACTCATTGCTGACCTTTGAATCTCTGCTTCCTCTGAACAAATGGAGAGCAAGCTAACAACATCAAGGGAGGTAAAGACATAAATACATTCTGTACATGGACTGAATCCTTATAGTGTAGTGCAAACACTTTACTAGATCACTTCATTTTCTATAACAAAAAAATAATTTTTGTTCACAGGCTGGTCATTTCCAAAGGTCTTGTAGGCCCAGCAAAACATTTTGGACTCAATGATCTTAAAGGTCTTTTCCAATTTAAAAGATTCTATGATTTTGTGCCATTTTGCAGCCCTTCATAGTGTTCAGGACAGAGCAGCTGCACCATGTCTCTGGGAGGAGGTGCATTCCCAACCCTTTCCAACTCTGCACACAGGTCTAGAGAGTCTTTGCAAGATCCTTCCTGAGATTTTCCTTGAGACTTCATAGTTCCCACTGCTCCCATTAAATAACCATGACTGCCATTCTCCTCGTTTGAGTACTGTGCATTCCTACAGCCTTCAGATGTTCAAACAAAGCCAGAAACAATTACAAGTCCAAACCCCACCCACCAACCTACTTTTGCTCCCCTGGAGAACAATTAGGTAGCACAGGTTATAAGTGTAAGAGAGCATTTGGATCCCGAGAGCAAAAGCTTCCAAAGGCAACACTTTGGCCACTTAGAGAAGAAAAAGTTGCTTCTTCCCTGGAGGGGTGCAAAAGATTTCTGCAGCCCCAATGAAATGGTTATTAACACCATTCTCCTGATGCACTATGGGTAGTGGCCATGCTTTTACAGGGGAACAGAGACACCTTTTCCAGCAGAGACACCTTTCCCAACGTATTAAATGTCCTGTGGCAGTTAGGAGAGCCATACACTGTGATTAAGGCCACCACATCTGAGCGTGTGACAAAGAATATTCTGCTACCTCCAGAAACACCTGCAGAAATCTGTTACATCTCCTTGTATTCAAATCAAAACACTGGTTTAACAAGTACAGCCCTGTATTTCCCCCAATGACTATTCTGTTTCCTGAAGGCAGATAAAATGATTCTTGACCTCACTTATGATAATCTAAATCAGAAATTATGCCAGTCAAGTCAACACCACAGTAAAGCTGATGGAACCAAAATCAGACTCATGGCCCAAGACACCAGTGGCACAAAAAGTGCTTAAATTGATCCAACAGCAAAAACTTCTTTTATCACACTATCCTTTTTGACCATACAGTTTAATAAAAGTCCAAAAGTTCATACTGTTTTCACTAGGTTTTAATCAAAACCTTCTATCTCTTTTTTCTTCTAATTTATGGCCAGAAACCAAAAACCTTTCTATAAATATTTTGCTGGCAAAGCAGCATCTCCATTTTATGATGCCCTCTTGTTTAATTTTTAAGAAAAGAATGTAACTAGGAATTGGATCAGTGATTATCTGAGAGACAAGAAATGGATATTCAGCTACTTCTGAGTGGCATTAGCACACTCTGATAAAAAAAAGTCTCCACTTTTAAACTTTGTTTTTTCTAATTTAAAAGAAAAAAAGAGCTCCTCCCAGCTGCTCTTCCATTTCATTAAATGGCATGAAAACCACAAAGATGTCACGCACAAGTTCAAGGTTGCTTGTGTCCACGTCCACAAAAATCTGGAGTTGGCTGTTTCTTTCCAAATGACACCTCTGGGTATACAAGATTCTTCCATATTTTGCTGAGAGGTTGATTGTGGTTTCTCCCCCTTCCTTTCCTGTTGACTGGGATGCAACCACTGATAAACACCATGGTGGCTAGGTTTGGAGGTGGATGCAATATCACCCATAAATACCAGGTTCTTGGTGGGAGCTGAAAGCATCACAACCAAACCCAATCTGGCCTTTCCTGTGCTACCACAGTGTCCCTGGCTGCCTGAATACCAGGAGACCCCTGCCCAGCAGCTGTGTCTGGGCTGCAGCTGGTACTGCCCATGCACTGGCACCGGGCACTTCACTGAAGTATTGAAAAGAAGAGAAATCTGATTCATAGAAACATAGAATCAAGGTGGGAAAAGACCTCTAAGATCAAGCCCAACCAACATTACCATGACTAGACCATGTCCTGAACTCTACACGGTTTTTGAACACCTCTAGGGATGGTGACTCCACCACTTCCCTGGGCAGCCTGTTCCAGGGCTTAATCACTCTTTCAGTACAGAAATTTTTCCTAATATCCAACCTAAACCTCCCCTGGCACAACTTGAGGCCGTTTCCTCTCATCCTATCACTAGTTACTTATGTGAAGAGACCAACACCCACCTCCTTTCAGGTAGTTGTAGAAAGCAAGGATTCACATCAGATGAAAGCTTCCAGGCTGTGTAACTCCCCATTATCTGTTGTTTTGAATGTCATGTTGCACGAATGTCACGTTACTTTGAAATATAAACTCTCCTTTTTTGACACCTCTGTAAGTTTTACTACAGGATACTTCACTCAGCCCTTCAAGACACAGTATTTCATAGCATTTGTTGACCTTTACTGAAGAGGACAGCAAACATATAAGCCTTCTTATAAAGTCATCTGTATGTGTTTGCCAAGGCAAACTTACAAAATTTCTCTGATGGTGTTTCCCCTGTGACTGTGGAGGACGTCTGACCTTTTGTCAATCTATCAGCTAATCAAATTCTCTATAAAATATCTGAGGTGCTGGCAGTACCAAGGGAGGCATGCAGAAGACCTTCTCTGACAATTTCACTTTTTCATTAAAACATGTTTAAAACATTGCAAGAAGGCCAAGTGCAAGGTCCTGCACATGGGTCTGGGCAACTGAAAGAGGGGAGATTTAGATTAGAAATTAGGAAGAAATTCTTCACTGTGAGGGTGATGAAGCACTGGTACAGGTTGCCCAGAGAGGAGATAGAAGCCCCATCCCTGAAGCATTGAAGGCCAGGTTGGATGGGGTTTTGAGCAACCTGGTCTAGTGGGAGGTGCCCCTGCTACGGCATGGGGGTTGGAAGTAGAAGGTCTTTAAGATCCCTTCCAACTCAAACCATTCTATGATTCTATGTTGTTTGTTCTAATTTTCCTTAAGACAGAACTTCCAAATGTTTAACATGCAGGGCACGAGAGGTGTTTCCCTGTGGAAGTGCAGGCAGGCAGTCAGCTAGCAGAGATTTGCAACTTCAACGAGCAAAAGCACTTCTTGACAACCCAGCGGTTGGGGCTGAGGCCTTTTTGAAACTGGGGTGGGGTGAGAAGCAGATGTCTCTGTAACCAACTCGGATTATTTCCAATAGCTGTACGGAACCCCGAGCAGATGCACTCACAACACAAACCTGCATGGGCAGAGCTGGTTTATGGTGTGCTCTGCTGCTGTTTCTGTGGGAAAAGTGCCCAAGTGACAAAGGGAACTGAGAGGGATGTGCTGAGACTCCTGCTAGAGACACGCATCTAGTGGGGTCACGACCATTTGAGAAAGCTCTAGAGAGCTGACGAGAGCACCAAGTGTCTGGAGGGCTGAGAAACATGCTTGGGAAAAAATGCCAAAGGGGAGCATTGAGGAACTAGATTTGTTTAGTCTGGAAAAGTAACAGTGAAACATGGTAAAAGTGTTTTAATACAGGAATGTTTTTAATAGAGCAGGGATCCATTATTCTGCATCTTCTGCTCTACAGTGGGGGAATGGTGTGAAGGAATCCACCTAATTGGACACGAAGGCTTTTTTCCTAATTTTCCACACAGGGAAGCACAAGGAGAGGCATATGAATATTGTGGAATCTGTTCTCAGAGGTCTGAAAGACCTCCAAGGGCAGACAGACATCTGGGATGATCTAAGTGTATTTGATCTCTGTACAGTGCAAGAGGCTCTTGAGCCTTCTCCCAGTCCTTTGTACCAAAGATTTTGCAAAACACTGGACTCTATAAAACACAAGCACATGATGTGGCCCTAGAAACAGATGAGGAAGAGAGTTTGTATGCTGAGTGCTCACCAAAGGAGACCTGGAGCTCTGAGCAAAGGAATAAGTATCTTTGCAAATGAACAGTGCTGCTTCAAGCCACCCATTTCAATCATCACTGTCTCCTACAAAAAAGAAATAGCTTGCAGAACCCTGAACTTCAGATCAGCAAAAGGGATAGCATCGACTTCAGTCAGAATGATTTTGCAAGAAACAGAGTGGGTCCATAGGCTGGATGTAATTCTTTATTCTTACACAGTGCCTTTCACCTAAGAACCTCAAAATATTAAAGCTTCATCGCATGATGAAGTCTTCATGATCCAGGTGGCAATCCCACAATATTTTACAGAACATTTACCAGGAGGTTAAGTGTTGTGTTTTGTGGAAGAGTTAATCATCTGTGACTGAAATCAAAGAAGTCTCACTGAGATAAATGAAAGTCAGAGACTCTCAGATTCCTTAAATCAGTCCATTTATAGCTTGCTATTAGTGAATAAAGAGCAGAAACCTAGAAATTTCATTTTATACCAATTCCTGCCAGTGGATGTGAGTCATCTTAAAGCACGACTGTTCATCACTGCAAAAATCACATGAACCAGAAAGACACCACTTTCTTCAGACTGAATAGACTTCATGCAAACTTTTGTCATAAACACAACTGCTTCCCTGGCAAGTTTCAGATACGTAGCCATGATACTGAAACATGATGAGTTATTTTAAAATTATTTAAAAATAAACAATGTGCAGCATATGTTATGTCTCAGGTTATGAAAACATTCCACAACTAACGAGCTTGAAACAATTAAAAATGTTTCAGTCAATGGACAAAAGTTCAGGCCATAACTTTTCTTGAACTGTCTCTGGTTCCAAGCACTTCTGTCTCAACGATATGTGTATTTTCAGATGTTGACAGCAAATTTCCACATCCAATCTATTTGTAAATCTCCACACGGATTTGCTACTAGTAGAGACTTCAAAGCTATGAAAGAAACAGGCTGAAATGAACTTTGGTGTGAGATGATGCATGAGGGGATGAGAAGAGTTCATACAGAAAAACCTGGAAATTCTGGCTTCGTCCAGCTGTTATGTTGCTGCATTTGATTTGCACTCACATGGCCGTGACCCAAGAGCAGCAATGGAGAGCGATGGTTTGTGTCAAGGATGGAAGGTCTGCCACATGCAATACCAGTCCTGCTGTTGCTTTTGCAGTCACATCATTCTCCAGATGGTTGAGGAAGGCTCAGCTAGCAGGGGGAGTAGTTACCAAGACAGGTAGCAATGGTATGACTATCAGGGGTGACTGTCCTCAGTCCTTGGAGGAAGACACTCATAAGGAGTCATAAGGAGGACCGTGATCAGAGCAGTGACTAGAAGAAGGGAGACCAGGTAGATATAAGCAAGTCATGCTGGTAGGCACAAAATGAGGGAAAGACAAGTTTACGTGCTGAGGTCATGCATGTTTTCAAAGAGGAAAGATAACGGAAGGCAAAACACAGGCCATGAAATTGTGCCTCTTTGTGCCTCCAAGGCTGATCTGCTGCTTGTGGCTAGAGATTCACCCCAAGAGCTGGCCCATGGTATCTCCACCGGGGTTTGCACTCTTGCCCCCAGAGCAGGAACATGCCAGCACAGGACACAGCCTTGGCTCTCCTCACCCCACTGCAGGGAGACATCTGGAGACACTCTGGGTGACTCTGTCGTCCTCCCACCTCCCCACTTTCTGCAAGGGCAGGCCAATGCCACCTCAGATCCAGTCTGAGCTACAGCCTAGGAAGTTCTGACCATGTAGCTGGTGACTGACAGAAGAGAAGTGTGAATAGGCTGATGGTGAAGAGAATCACAGTGTCATTTAGGTTGGAAAAGACCTTTAAGATCATCGAGTTCAACTGCGAAATGCAGAGGAAAGCAATGGAGGAGGAGACAGAGTCTCTTGGTGGTACTTTGGTTTTAGGAAGCCCAGGTTAGACATGTTTCAACCTGGTGAGGGAAAGGTTCCCAGCACTGTCACAGCACACGCGGTCTCCTGACGCTTTCTGGTGTTAGGCACAAAAATGTTGGAACATTCTTTTTTCTTGCCCTGTGTCTCATCTTGTCGGTTCGGTTGTAGCTGTATATGTAGTAAACAGCCAATTCTACATCAGGAGCAGCTGCAACACTTTAAGTAATCAACTTCTGCATTTTCTTTTTTTTTTTTTTTTCCTACCACAAAGTCATCTGGGTCTGTATGAGGCAAACCAGTAAAGCACAAGGCTTCGTAATTCCAGGATATTTGCTTTGAGGAGGCAGATGTAGGAATTGGCAGTGAGGTGGATGGGCAGCATGGAGAGCAGCTGTGTTATTAGTAGCAATTTATCTATTATGACAGCATGTAGACATTACACCTGAGAACGGGGGCCCATAATGCCAGGCACTACATACACACCATGAGAGCTACAGCTTCCAAAGCAAACCAACCTCACTAGCCCTCGGAGTAGGAACGGGGGCCAAAGACATGAAACACCTCGCTCAGGATTACAAAGTAGGTCAATGACAGGGAAAAAAATCAAACCCGATCATGTTCTCTAACCAAGTGGTATTTTTGGTACCGAAGGTGGGACTTGCTGGTAGCTAAGTGAAGTAAATCAGCAGTGCCTATCAACTGTGGGGTTTGTTTTGCAGCTGCAAGTTGATCTGGAGTCAGGCTGAATCTGGTTTCCTTCATACTCTACTAAACCATCAAAACACATGTTGACACACAGAAAAACACAATGACTGAGGACAATAGAGCCCTCAGCAAACAGCTGAACATGTTCTTCTGCCTGGAGGGGCAGAAGAACTAATTCATCCGTCCATGTACTAATCGATCACAAAGGCCACGCTAACCACCTCGGTTCATGAACTCTTTTACTGCGGTACATCTGAGGTAGCTTCAGGTTGACTTGCTTGCTCCAGACTCACTGGGCTGCCTCTTGGGCCCCAACAAGCCCACTAGTACGAAAAGGCCAAGTTTCTCCTCTGGGTTTTCAGCATCCTTCCTCTTTGGTGCTGGGGTACAAGTTGTGGTCTTGAACTATGCCCTTCCTTGGAGAAATTTGGCAACCACTGAGGTTTCCTTTCTGACAAGTGCATAGAAAGTATGTGAAGCATTTTTCCTGGCTCTCCTGTCAATCACCAACAGAGTCTGCTATCTAGCTACGCCTTTTTTTTCCTGTTCTCAGTAGACCTTTCTGTAGCTGCTCCTTTCTAGAAACCACATTTCTGTTCCTGATAGTGACAAACAAGCAACTGCCATGCAAATGGTGTGAGTCAAAATGTTGCCTACATAAAGCTCTTCAATCCAGAGTGTGTTTTTCTTGAAATGTTAAATTATTTGATTCAGAGAAGCTTGGGGGTGTAACTACAACATGAGTTTCAGAGCAGCAAAGGAAGAGAAAGATTGCCTAGATCAAGGAGAAATTTCTTCCTGGCTCCTGTTGGTGACCAGAGGAAATCTTCAACACTCAAAGCCCCACAGAAAGTAATTTTGAAATAATAAGCTGTCCCCTGAGACAAATGTAGTTGTTTCATCAGCTTCTTTTGCAAGTTCAGTGAATCAGCTGCAATTCTTCAATGAAACAGAAACACTCACCGCAATCCCAACCAGTTATAGGGGTTTTGGTACAGCTTAGTTTAAGAACCTAAACTGGTCACCTTGGCAGATATGCTTTTGACTTCAATTAGTGAGAAACTGGGCCTCACAAGAAGTGCCTGGCAAGATATTTTTCAATGTCTTTAAACCCTAGTCCTTCCCCACCCATACTGTTTTTTAGTAATTCTTTGGAAACCTGCTAATGGAGGTCTCTTTACCAAAAAAGCAATTTTTTCCTCCTTTCTGTAGATGCATAGGTTTATTGGTGTAGGGGTGCTCACGAATTGGCCATCTGAAATTGTTTTATATAAACTCGTTTTAAAGTGGGGGAAGGGAAAGTACGTTTTAATTGTTGTTGTCTTTTTCCTGCTTTGAAAGCATTTTGCACCCAGATTAAAGGATGAAAACACAGATGAAGTAAGCAGCACCAGTAGCTGTCAGCAGGATGAGGAGGGTAGCTTAAGAAACAGAACAGAATAGAAGGCAAGTACTAACGAGGATTTTCTGGCTACCCAAAAGTTAGGTTACTCTCACAGTCCTTGGAAGTGTCATGTAACCTCTTTTGTTAGCAACCCAACTGCTACAGTGCACTACTACAAGCACCCAGATGTTTGATAAAGCATTTTGGGAAAAAGAATGTTATTCTCACCATTAGTTGCCACAAAGATGACAGGACAATTTTGAAAGCTTCTATTCAGAGAAAGTTTTTTTCTCTCATCACGTGTGTTTAATAGGTTTGGATAGCACCCAGTGTCCAGCCTCTTATCAGAACCTTTCTGCCTTTTAATGTCCTCCTGCACTGATGGATAGCCTAAACATTAGCAAGCAACCTTATGTTGCAATAGTCATAGCTTGGCTTCTTCTGGTAAACCAAATGTCATTTGTTCCATTAAAAAAATAAAATTCCTGAATCTATAAACACTCATTTACAACCTCAACTTTATTGAATGGCTTTCTTGCAGGAAAACAAACAGATCCCTGCTTGAATTCACTCCTTTGAGGCACCAGCCCGTAAATAGGAGTAACCCTTCCCTTGCAAGTGATCCCCACACTGAAGCCCATGAGCTATTTGCTTTGCATGAAGGTTGCTCATGCATGATGGCCTGATCCAGGCTGCACCCAAGTCAGTGGCTGCAGGGATATCAGTTGCAGTGGGGATTTTGAAGAATTTGCCTTCATCTTTTTTCATTGCCAGGTCAAAATCCTGACAAAACACTTGAATGGAGACATGAAAATCCAGAAGGGAGTTTGGGAAGGGCTTGAAAAGGATTAGGAGGTGAATCAATCAAACAAACATCAGGCAGGAACCAGTGGTCCACTCGCAGAAAGACTGGAAACACCCAGGAAAGCAAACAAAATCACTGCCTAGCACTGCTGGAAACAGGGCATTCCCTAATCACCTATGTCACACGATCCATTAACCATCACATGGTAAAAGCCTTCTGCAAAGAACTGGGGGGGAAGCCATTTATTGTAGGAGATGACACACTGTTTGCAGTAGCATATTCCACTCTTCCCCAGTTTGGCTTGTCAGACAAACAGCATCTGTGCCAGGATAATAAACTTGTTATATGCTAGGTTTTTGACTCAGGTCAGTCTTTGGCTTGATTGAAAAATAATAAATTAACATACAAGTTGAGGCTTGGCTTGCAGGTTAAGTGAGTTTTGTAAGTGTGGCTGCATTATTGGGAAAAAAATCTTAAGCGCAAATAGCTTGAAGTGCCACATATCCACAACTTAAATAAGCTGATTATTTTAAAATCAAATTGCAAACCAAAGATTAAAAAAAAAATCTTATTATTTTCTTTTTACATTTATCTGGTGGTACTTTAAAGAATGGAATTTTCTGTGAAATTTAAAGCATTCCTTATGGTAACACTGTGATTCCTGGTTCCAAGTTGAAATAACACAACCTAATGTTATTAGCTTAGGGATTCCCCTAGCTGAATCATCCCAGCCAAAGGTGTCAGCCTCAGGCATCCCATCTGAATTTGCCTGGTCCATTCCTGTGAGGCTGCTCAGCTGCTGAAGTCTCTGGATGTTTTTGCAGAAGCCTAATTTCCTATTACAAGGAAATGGGATGAGAAATAAGGTACGTTTAACTTCCATTTTCATAATTTGCCTCCTCATTCTCTTCTTTGCTGGGATCAATTATACAGTTTCCTCCTACTGCTTCTGAGTTTAGCACAATGAATCCTGAGCTGAGAGAGATATTTATTGACCCATTAAGCTTTTAGCTTCTGAAATCCAAAGCTGAACCAACCAGGAAAGTTGCAGCAAGTTGCAGCAGTTGGATGGAAGTGCTGTGGAGAGCAGGTGTTGAAAGAGCTTCTGTACCATTGAGAAATCCTGCACAGAAACCTGGGTGGAAGTGCCATGCAATGTAATTTAATGTATTCTGCATTGCACCTGCAGAATTCACCTCATTACACTTTTAGCATCTGAAGAACAAGACACTCCGAGTCTCCCTGGGCTCCCTGTAGTTCGTGAGCAGAAAGAGACACCTCATCTCTCCTGCCCAGATGCCTCCCTGAGTTTGGACAACCAAGGCTGCAGTGTGTGTGTTGGGAACGTAAGAGGCTGTACTCACCAGAGGTCTATTGTAATGCCATTCTGTGCAAATGCACACAAGCCATCTCCTGCAGATTTATGGCTGTTTTACAAGGCAGTGTTTCAGACAGCTTCTTTCCCATGTGGGAAACATTTTCAGGCAGAAGAGGCTGTTTCTGGGGAAGCTTAGAGGCTTGGAATTAACTTCCCTGGCCATCAGATAATCCATATGAACTGAGTGTAAGTGATGAGGGGTATGCAAAGGAGATAGGGAAGAGATGACCCCCTGAAAACGAGAGGAGGAAATGATAATGAGCATATTCATTAGGCAAGGGCAGACGAGTACATCCTTCCTGTTCTCAGATGATCCTGAGCAGACAGCTCTTTATTTGCACAGTGTCCTCAGCCCTTTGGGATGCCCTGGCTAGTCTCCGAGAGGAGTCAGAGCAGCCTGGGGGGCCTGTCCTGCCTGAGCAGACAGATGTGAGCCAGGATACATGTGTGGTTGACATCAATTAGCTGAAGCAAGTTTCCATTTTCCAAAGGGTCAAGTCAGAGTAATTCCAGCAAACACAGGGAAGTCAGAAGGCTTTTGCCCACTGACCAAGCCATCCCAATGATTTTCCTGACCACAAATGATAAACAGTTAAGAAGTATGTGAACTTGGGAGTGTAACCTCTTCAAAACAAGGAAGGAAAAGCAGAGCTTCAACTAATAGCACTGCTTAGCATAAAAACAGTGTAGTTAATGATTCCAGCCCACACCTTCAATCAGTCTGTCCACCTCATGTCTAAAGGACAGGACGGAGGACTGCCCAAGGACCTATTCTGGGACAGCACCACCAGGACAGAGCAGGTTCCATGTTGTTTCCACAGGCTCTCGTGCAGTTTGGCACCATTGCAAGAGACAGAAATCCTCAGTAAGTGTTTAGTTAACTAACATTTGTATTATAAACAGTGGGTAAAGGATGAGGGAACAGGACTTGAGCAAACCGTGAGAAAATGCCTTTTAGTCTGAGACCACAGCAAAGGGACTCCTAATCAAGGCAACACTGTGATTTTTCAGATTCCTCTGCCACACGATATTACAGCCTGGCCCCAGTGACAGAAGAATGTTTATTAAAATACATTCTGATTAGAAAGCACTAATTTGAGTAACAAGGTTGCCATTCTGCTGCTCAGACACTTTCCCAGAATTGAACTTTTGAAAGATGAGCTTATGCAGAAAGGAGGCTGAGAAGGTACTTTCCTGAACTGAGACACAGTGATCAGCAGAGGTATCGATCGTGCTGCCTCTGGAACAACAACAAGAATTATGCATTGATTTCTCTGGAGACTGGATTATGTATCGATTATGCTAGCTGCAAAGCAGAGGCCTAAGTAATGCTATCATATCTGGCTAAAATGGGGCTCATAGAGTAGTGAAGTCAATAGAGAGGGGAGATGAGAAATCCATTGAGTCAAAGAGTAAAGTCCCAGGGCAATTAATTAAATGGCAAAACTCTCCTTGTCTCAAGCAAGGCCAGGATTTCTACTTAAGTATTTAGCATCCTGACAAGTCTCCTAATAGGAATCCAAAGGACACAGTGAATAAAGCTTTGAGCTAGTAAATAATTCTAGGCTATCCTGAATCCATGTAACACAACTGTGTTCAGACAGGCACTTCATTCATTGCT
Organism: Brachypteracias leptosomus; assembly: GCA_013401335.1. Taxonomy (NCBI): domain Eukaryota; kingdom Metazoa; phylum Chordata; class Aves; order Coraciiformes; family Brachypteraciidae; genus Brachypteracias; species Brachypteracias leptosomus. The sequence continues at coordinate 950,589 of VYZX01019112.1, read as the reverse complement.
TACTTCAATTGGGTCATTGATGAAATGCATAGGGTTTAGAAAAATTTGAAAACTAGATGTGGAGATAACTCTTGGACCAAACCTTAAGGGACCATCCACTGTAGCCAGTGAAAAGCGATATTGTGTTGGCCTTTTATCAGCAAGATAATAAGCTTACAGGAGGACAGAGATAACTTGCTGGATATAAGTGATATAAGCTGAATTTGCACGAGAGAGGTAACAATGTAGAAAACAGTCCCTGAAGGTTCACCTTTCAAAACAGAAAGCCTCTGTCTCATATTAAACTCTGCAGATTGCTTTACAGAAGCTTAATGTTTCTTTCTTGCAGAGCTTCCCTTACAGTGACATTCAGCTTTTGTTTAGGCCGTTCCAAAACCTAATTATAACATGTTCCCTAGAAGGCATTTAGTAAAACTAAACAGAGGAAGAGGTCTCAGTACTTGAATCCAATTCTTGCTACGGTATGACCTGCCCTTCCAGGATTCAGCCAGAATCATTAAAAAGTGCTACATGAAACTTTCCTTACGGGAGATAGAAGGCTCTGGTGATCAGCAGACTCATGCAGAAGCGCAAGTGATGAGGTTTGCATTTATTTTAGTGGTGAAAATAGGAAGGGGGAAAGAAATTTCAAGGAGAGAGCAACTGAAGGGAAAGATCCTCTGCATCAGGATTAAAGAAACTGCAAACAGAAAACTACTCGATGCGCAGAGCTGAGAGTGTTTGTGAGCAGGAGCCTGGATGCAGCTGTGTGGCTTTGTCCAGCACAAGGGCTCATATATCACTTTAATTTCATCTCTCCCATATTACATAGATGTTTTCTGCTCCAGAAAGAACTGATTTGAGAGAAGAGCACATTTTAGTCAGTAGACAAGTGGAAGGTCAGGCACTGCTGACCAGCCAGTTTCCCTTTCACAGGACTTTTCCCTCCCTTCCTTATCCTATAATTGTTCATAAAAACAAAGACATATTTTCATTTTGCAAAACACCCATTTTGCCTCAGACTGGAGTAAGGAGGCTATTGCTGTCTTCAGCTAACTTCTTGCAGCAAAGAAAGAAATTGCAAACATGGCCTTTATTCTGTGTATTTCCTGGAGGAAGGGAGACCAAACAGGAATTCAGATAAGAAAACTAATGCCGTTGCTGTTCTTCATATTCTGTGAAGGATATTAATGGGGATAACAATACATATTAGACATCCTATTCAGTAACATTTTTAGTACCCAGCTGAGTCCAAATATAACCTATAATGGCATATGGAGACTGTCTGAAGAGCCATTTCAAATCAATTTAGTTTTATATAGCGTCTCTCCAAGTATCTCAAGGTGATTTACAGTGAAAAAGAAAATAATGGGCTAATGATTTAGTAGAGTAAGGCATGGCAGCTGTCAGGCAGGGAGGCAAAAATGCTGCATGGAGATGCAAACCTCTAATTTAAAAGCAGCACAAAGGTAAACATATCTCATTGCTCTCCCAGTACAAGAAGGAGCCAGGTGATGAAGCCAGACAGGGATCAGTTTAACTCAACTGTTCCACAAAGCACTGAGGGCTTTTCCATTTACAGACAGAACTGGAACCTAAACCTGAAACATTCCCACTCAACTGTTGAGATTAGGAAAAGCCAGGAAAGAAATATTTGTGACCAATTCATTTTAGCAGTTTTACCATCATATTTCACAACCTCAGAAATTTTAGACTTCCTGTGGGTTGGACTTTTGCCCTATGGGCTTATTAAGTCAAGAAGGCAGCTTTAAGTGCCTTTTTCATGGAGACTGTTAAAAAGCCTCTCCTGAAGAAGCAAGGCTCCAGTCGAGAAACCTTGATCTTGCCAGTGTGGCAACCACTGCTCTGCTCCAGTTAAGCAAAGGCAGGGTGCAGGTGGGGTTCCCTTCAGATCACACTACTCAAGTGGCATATGCCTCATTGGGTCTCTGTTTTAAGAGACAAGGCACTCTCACCAGTGCTTGTCCCCTCATAGTCAGCTCTCAGCTGGACCTCCTCAGAGGAGCAGGTTAACAATTCTTCAGACCGTGTTTCAAGGATGGGGGTGTCTTCAGCTACAGGACACCTCTCCTGTGGGTTTTCACTCCCCTGTTCACCACTGCTAAGGAAGCCATGAAAACACTTCAAATTTTGGCATCCTCAGCCATGTGAGGATCACATGTACCCCTTACATTTCCCTCCAATCAAAGAGTTCAGAATGGCCTGATGGACAGGAATGTTTCAACACACTTCAGGCAAGAAGAGGGAATACTAAAGGCTTCCTAGATGAGGGACTGAGTCCATAGAGTCATAGAACAGCCCAGGCTGGATGGGGCCTTTAAAGATCATCTGGTCCAAATTTCATGGGAAAAGGAGCCTAGATGATATTATCTAGCACCCTGTCCAATAGCATCTTGAAAACCTGCAGTGATGAGGACTCCAAAACATCCCTAGGGAGGCTGCTCCTATGTGTCACTTCTTCAAGAGGCCTAAACCACCCATTTTCCCTTCTAGGTGTTAGGACACATTCAGAATTTTTCATTGCTGTTGCCTGTAGGCCAGGGAGATGGTGGAAGCCTGACCCACCCAGGCTATCCTTGGTGTCAACCACGACAAAAGGCTGCTAGACCTCTTCTCAGCTTCCCCAGTGAGCACGTAGGGGCTGTTCAGGATGTTAAAGCTGTGAATTGTGATGACTGCCTCCCCCCTCGACCCTCTTGGCAAGAGCCGAGCTTGTTTAGCAGCCTCGGGGCTGAGGCTGAATGTTCTCACACAGAGCTTTCCACGCGGGAATTCTCTGCTCCCACACGTTTGAGGCTGCTAACCCTGCCATGGAGCAGCACCCTGCAGACAGCGGCAGTCACATGAGGCTGTGAGTGCTGGTGTGATGTCTGCTCAGCTGGGAAAGCATCTTCCTTTCCCTTCTCCTGTGCAAGTAGTATATGTTTTATTAAATAAAGTGCATGTTCCCTCTGCAGATGAATGAATGTTGGAGCTATGATATACCGACACGTTGTATGTTAAATATGCATGACAATTGAAAATCTAAGCCAGAACTTAAAAATCATCTATAAATATTAACGAGCATGAAGTCTACTTTTTGTTTTCATTTTGCTTCTGATCCTCCACTCTGGGAAGAATACTCCTCACATTGTAAGACTGAATTATCTGCCCAAAGTCTAAACCTATAATTTTATTCTATCAGTCAAGCTGCATGTCACATTATTTTTATGTCAAGACAATCAGGTTCTTTGAAGCACAGACACACACCTACTTATAAGAAGCATTCCTCTGAAAGCAGACGACTTTGGAATCAGTGGCAATTTGTATCTTTCAAGGGACTGACAACTAAATGGAGAAATGCAGCTCCTAATGAAAAGAAGGTTTCTTTGTGGCCAAGATGATATTCCATTAGGACATTTGGATCCAGATTCATCCCTTTTGACTGCAAGCATCTAACCTGGCTTTGATTCACTGACTTCTAATGGTTTAAAATGTGGACTTTAGAGATTCTTATTTCTCGTTCTTGACAAGAAAGGAGAATAGACCATGTGAACCCCTAACCCGAGCACCTTGGTTAGGTATCTAAAAAGAAATGTAATTAATCCAGGCCTTGCTCTAGTTCTTTAAGTATTTGTTGTGTAGGAGACCTGTTAGAAAATCTAGTATTCAATCCATTGCTTTGGCACCTCTAGGAAGTATTTTCTGCTATATAGGGTTTAAACATCCCTCTCGGAAGAAGCAGAAATTTCCCATTAAGAAAAAAAGTGCAGCGAGACCAATGCAGACACCACCAGGGAGGCAGTTTTAGGTTACAAGTGAACGAGTCTATCTTTGTGTTTAGAATTGTAGAATCATGTGGGTTGGAAAATACCTTTAAGATCATCAGGTCCAATTGTTAACCCAGCACTGCCAAGTCCACTTTCCTTCTGCCCAAAGGTGTTAAGGTAACTTGAAATATCAAAAAAGTTTCAGAAAAGACTGTAAATATTCTGTGCCCATTTTGAGAAACCAGCTACGCAGGTCAAATATGAAGTACAGAGCATGGCAGAGAATGGAAACTCCAGCTCTGGAGTCCCAGTAATTTCCCTTCCTGTAACACCACCATTTGTTTTCTTGATGGGGAAGCAAATGGTCTCAGATTGGTCTTCACTGCACATTCACTCACCTCACTAAACTATTCCATGTGCTTCTACTGCACCACAGATGGCAGGAGTGCCATGGGACAGCAGTGAAGGGATTTGGCATCTGGGAATCTGCACCAGGACTGGCTGCAACCAAGGACTACTATCCTTCTGTCACTTTACTAGGTCTGCTATCAGCAAAATGCCCATTTCCAGATGGGAACTGGAGCAGCGGGAAATATTTTCCCTCGGTATTTGTCCCTCGTTCCTCTGCTGACAGAAATTTTAAGACAAATGGTCATTTTGGTGGATTTAAAAAGCAGTGGAACTTCATGGCCCTAATGAATGGGCAGCAGGAACTCATACTAGCATTGCTCGAGGGCTGCACATGAAACTAGCCAGGCCCAGTAAATGAAACCAGATCCCAAAATGCAGGCTGAGATAACTGAAAGTATGCACTGAAATTTATTGTAGGAAAATGACCGGCTGGAAAAAAAAGTGGTCTGCTTTGCCCCTGCACCTCCAAAACATATTGTACCATTTAAACGCTCTAGAAAGACATCTGCCAAAAATGCAATTAATGCTTCTGAAGGTCAAATGTATTTCTCTTGTAAAACAGTTGAAGCAGCAATTGTACGTCTTGATTACACTTATGAAAGCAACTTAGGAGAAATCCTAGGATTGTTCTTGTGTTTGAAGTTGGATGTTTATTGCTTACTGGCGGTGACTTTTGTTCCAAAGGTTAAAGGCAGCAAATGAGCGTAACTCCCTCCAAAAAAGGGTTAGTTCCAGTGAGGCCTGCCCAAAATTCCCACAGCAGATCCGTGGTTCTGTTTGGAGTGCCACCCTGTGGACACAGCTGCTGCCATGAGTCCTCTCCTCTGACAGCCCCAAGATGCAACAACACCCAGGAGCCAACAGTGATGGAAACAAGAATGGGTGACAGCACCTCTCAGCTCCAAACCATGGCTGGCCCATGTCAGCCACCCATGTCCCTGGGGCAAATGGTGGTGGGGGAGGAGTGGGAATTTTCGTATCAAAATATAGTGTCCATTCCCAAGACCATTTTGGCCAGTGCTTTCTAGACAACGGTATATGAAATGCCACCACCTCTTTTGAGATGGAGAGGAAATAATTGTGGCATCTGCTGGTAACAGCTGAGGTCTCTGGCATTACACCACAAATGCAGAGAAGAGATCAGAGAAGCCTGTGCTTGTCCACAGATGAATTAAGCCCCTGGTAAGCTCAAGTTCATCCTTAGAAGTCAATTTCTGGATTGGATTATAGTTTTTTTCTCTCTGACTGTTTGTATAAGACTTGCAGGTTTATTCACTGGAGATTGCCACCATAAATTTTAGGAGTCTGGCTTACAAAGCCTATAACAACCTTGTTTAGCAAAGGTGTGCCTTGCAGCATTCCTTCAGTAATGCCACTTTGGCTGCCCCTTACCTCTGGGGTGAGGTATTTCATCATGATTTCCTTTCCTTTCTCTCTCAGCTTTTCATCTGGAGCAATTTCATATTCTGCCTGGAATAGATATAAAAAAAAAAAGTCAATATTTGCACTCCTATTTCACCATTATAACTTCATTTTGGATATGGCCTTAACGAAACACTCCATGAAAAATGTGAAGGATAAATACCATTTTCTGATGGAAGTAAAACCCATGCACTCAATGCTATTGAAAACCTTCCACTATATTTTGACCAAAACCTAGCGGTGCGTTTTCTGAGATGATGTCTCTTAATTAACACCAACACAATTTCATTCATTTACATTCTACAGCCTTGCCAAGCCTGCTTTCAGAAAGCGTTCAGTGATAAGAGATGGAAACTTTATTTGGTTTTGCTCAAAGGCAAGCTGGACACAGAAAGTAAAATTATTTCTCTGAGTAGTAGAGAAAGTGAATGTTTGTTAATTCTTGCCACAATGGTATTTGAAGTACCAGGTGAACTCCTTCAGTAGATTGTCTTTTTGGTCAAATGTGTCCTTCCTATTTATTTACATCTTCCCCTTGGTCTAACAATACTTCTGCAAAGCAGGGAGACTTGCCCATCACTTTTAGTGATCCTTGACTCAGTCCCTCCAGAATGCAGATCTAAGAGCAGATTTCTTAGGACCATGATAAAACAAGAGAGACCACTTAGACGAAGAGTCACAGTAGGCAAAAATTCTCTTTGACTTCCCCAGTGCATTAAAAAAGAGGCCACCACATTCCCCTCAGAGAATTTACCTACATTTTAAAATTCTGACTATTCAATGTATTGCAGCATTACTGACTTCTGATGAGTTTCAGGACGTTTACATAAGAAACAAAAGCAGCATTACTTGTGTACCATGGAGACATTAATCACTTCAGTTAAAGTTCTGGATCCATGGCAAGCATTCGAAGGAACCACGTGCCACATGGGACCCCACTGGCTAAATGACAATGACAAATTCTTAGACATCCTCACTTGGCACTGCCCAGGATACAAAGCTTCAGACTTAGGATCAAAATATTTTCCAGAAAAAAAAAAAAAAAAAAGCAGTTGTCTAATAGCTTTCATGGCTTTTTGCAGGAAAAAAAGGATCCCAGAAAATCCTGCCAAACCAATTAAGTAACCTGGTCCAATACAAGCTGTCTGCCATGATAAATGAGGAGGAAGTTTAAAAAAAAAAAAAAAAAGAAGGTAAATCAGACTGAACTGGCAAACACTTGGAAGAACAAATTTCAGAACTATTGGAAGACGTATGTACTGCTCTGGGCTCGATGCAATAAATCTGGAGGCAGCTGTAATGGATACCCCTGCTAAGCAGGGCTAGGAATGCCATGAAAACCACAATGTAGTAATAATGCTATTACCCATCTCTCTGGCCAGTGCTGATTTAGCTATTGCAGCCCGAGTCTGAAGCTACATATTTATACAGATACACAGCAGGTTGCCTGAACGAGCTGGAATTATGACCTGATTTGGTTTGGGAAATGACAATGACCGCAAATAACAGAAAAACCTGCGCTGCTGATGAAAAATACATTGAGAGCTGAAATCCACAAGTGCAATGCTTCTCTTCTACTGACCTTTTTGGGGATGAACCAATTACGTTCTCATAAAACTTAATACAAAGGTTTAAAAAAAATCTTTCATTCAATTTCCTGTCCTTTTAGATGGTATCTGAGGATGGGTCATTTCAGCTCTTTAAGTACAGGCACTCTTGAATGTTTACAGCATCTTAACAGCATTTTCCTCCATGATTCCTTGCTAGGGGATAAAGTAATGGCAAGAGTAGGAGAAGGAACAATTCTTTTAAAGGTAGAAGTTGCATCTTATTTGGACCTTACAGTTTATGGTTAGGTTCACAGACAAACTAGGTGTTTTACATATAAAAGAAGGCAGCAACGTATCTTAATAAAAGAAAATAATTGTACTTAAATGTAACTGTGCAGAAAACTGCAAAGAAAGGAGAACTCCTTGGCATTGCCTTGGCATGGAGATCTTCTGACTCCTCCATTCAATGGCATTTACAATTATCCAATAATGACCATTTCTTGACTCTAGATCCTGGTAATATATTTGCTCCCTAGTAAATAAAACCTGATTCAAAGCCACCATGTTCTATTTGAAGTGCACCAGAGAAATGCCAAAAAATTCAGTCAAAATGTCAAAAAATTACATTTACATCCCATCTGAATCGAACAACAGAAAGCAAATTGAGACAGACCAGGACAAGACAGAAGTTCAGCAGGAATTGGGCCAGTGTTTTGAAATGCAATTCCTGGTGGGCTCCAACATATGCAGAGCTAAACGCACACACAGACTATCTAATTCGACCTCAAGAGATCTGGGAAGGAATAAAAGGAAAGTTTAATTATACTTGCATTTGACATCCTCAGCAAACGCGACACTGCGGTGGCGAAGGTAGGAAGTGACAGACAAGTGAGGATGTGAGAAGGAACCATAAGCTCCAACTGTGAATAGTGTTGATTTCACTTAGTTCAAGTACTAGAAGCTTGTTTCATTTTGTTTCTAATTCCATTATTATTTCTTCCTTCGGTGCCTCTCTCAAGCTATTCGGCAACAGATACTGGTACATTTTCAGCCGCACACTGTAATTACAGGAAGAATTGCCCGTGCAGACAGACAGAGTGACTTCCCCATGTCCTCTACCACGTGCCTGGGAAGCATACCAAGGTCCTCAACTCTCAATCTTGTGCTTAAATTAAAACACACATCCCTTTCTTCCACAATCCTCAGAAGCACGGCTACAGTTTGCAAATCCCTAATTGCTACAAAAAACATCGTTACTTAAAATCCACGTGGAACAAAATATTTTCCATTATTCCTTTGATGAATCCAGGCATGTGTTTCAAGACTCCTGCTCTGAAGTCTAATAGCTTCTCCATGCCCTAGTTAGGTCAGACAGGGCCCTATTCATAGCTCATAAATGAGGGGAGGATTTATGATCACCCTGACTGCATGGGACGAGCTGCAGGGAAGGCTCCTTCTGTGGACAGACGTGGATCCTTCGGTCCAAAAGGCAAGAGGATGTGGGTTGGCCAATGCTTGTTGCTAGCTTTTCTTTTGGCTGCTGTTTCAGAGGTAGTAGTTACTTTGGTGGCTCCTGCTTCCCTAGAAGCAACCCTGGCTGAAAAGGGGCATAGGGGTGCAAAGCATCCTTCCCTTTGGAGCAGCTGCCCTGGGGATGGGTTGAGCGAAACTGGATGGGAAAACACACTCCCACTGGGAAAGGGAGCAATGTCCAGCCTGTGGCTGGCTGTGGGATGGGGCTGTGGGCGCAGGGATGGCCAAGCAAGAGGTTTAGGGGCTGGAAGGTGCCTGTGACTGATGGAGAGCATCGCCAGGGCAATGGCACAAAGACCCAGAAGGGGCTTGTATCAGCAATCTTAACTCTGACACATCATTTTATCTTAATATCCTTTGAGCTCCTGAAACTATATGGCTTAAGAACATGTGAAAATTGAAAAATGGAGCCAAAGGGATCTCTCTGCAGATCTGGGAAGGCTCTCTCCCTTGGCAGGTAGCTGCTGGTTGCCTTCAGAAGCATGACATGGCCACAGGAGTCGGTCCCCTGTGCCCACCAGGACATGGAGATGGGAACAAATGCTCCCACTGGAGTGGATTTGGCTTCTTGGTGTAAGTCAGAAGCAGTGGTCACCTTATGAACATCTGCAGGAGGCTACTGGTGTTTCAGTCTCAATTTTACACCTCTGCTTTCTCAGTTCCCTCCTCTGTTATCCCCAGCATCTCTCTCTGCTCCAGCTCCCTCCTTGGACTCCAAGCTCTGCCCTGTGCTCCTGTGACTGCTCTTGCACTTGCCCTTGCTGGAGATCTAAAATCTGTCTCTGAAAATTGGAAGGCAAAACCAAAACAGCTGGGATCCAAAATAACTCTCATTTCTAAACGAGAAGTTAGCTCAAAGCCACATTTTTCATATTTAAAAGTAGGGCAAAAGAGCCCTTTTGACTGTTTAAGAACACATTTTGAGTTAATGAGTTTGCTGATATCAACAAACTGGCATTTCTGATGGAAAAAGCCTCGAACAGCTTTAAGACACACATACACAGATGGCTTATATACCATGTAAAGGACTTAACCAAATGAAATTTCCCTAACAGCGAGACAGGGCTTTTACAAATGGCATTAAATGGGTGCTCGCTCATCCTTTTACCCCAGATAAGTGTAATGTCTAGTGAAGCGTTCAGCTGAAAAGTCCACCCGAGGAGATTATGCCTCTCATCCCTGGCCCCCATGCCTAGACAGCAGAAGCAGAAACAACCTGGAGAGGCAGTGGGGCTATTTTCCTCCAGAGGATGTATTTCTGTGTGACTTCAGTGCAAAGAAATAACATCAAATGGGTTAGAGAGGAAATAGTGTCAGGTTATTTATCTTCCTGACCAGAATTAGCCACCTTCTCCTCCAGTCAACCTAAGTCTGGTCCACATTAACATGTTAAAAGCCCTCTCCTGGAAAAAAAATTAATTAAAAAATGATGAATGTGATTAGATGAAGCAGGAAAGGGAGTCCAGAACCCAAGTCTTCCTTATAACAGCACACAAAAATCCCAGGAGGGGAGAGGGAAACATCAGGAGCCAGCACCCTGGGAAATTGCTGTTGAGAAGGGGACAGGGACAAGAGGTCCCCACTGAACTGCCACCTTCTTATGCTGGAAGCATGAGGAAGGAAACACATCTTGCTAGCAGGTTCCCTGCTCACTGCTCTGCCTTTCAGCACAGGAAAGCATCCCGACACTTTATTTTAATGGCTGTCTTTCAACAGCTCCAAAGTTGTACAACATCACTCAAATACTAAGCACAGCAAAGCGTGCTCTAGGTGAATTCTTTGTTAGGGGCTTATAGGGGAGGTGATTTAATCACAAACCATCTCCATTTAATGATTATAGTTTATGTTTGCATAGTTCTTTCACCTGAGTGGCTACATAAGGGTTTGGTGGACTATTCATGAGCAGCGTTTCTGTGCACACAGGTGGGCACACGATGCATTCAGAGGCACAAGGTGCAGCCATCAGTACTTCTTACTAGACATTTTACCTAGTCCAATAATTAACCTACACACTAACAAGTCCTCAACTAAACCATATTCCTAAGCACTACATCTATATGTCTTTTAAACACCTCCAGGGATGCCCACTGCCTTAGACAACCCGTTCCAATGCCTGATAACTCTTTCTGTGAAGAAATTCTTCCTATCCAATCTAAACTTCCCTTGATGCAACTTGTGGCCATTTCTTCTTGTCCCATCACTTGTTACTTGGTTGAACAGACTGACCCCCACCTCTCTACAACCTCCTCTTTGATACTTGTAGAGAGTGATCATTTTTTGCTTGTATCCTTTAAACCTACTGTTTACAAACCACATATCTCTGTAGTTCGTTTTACAATTGATAGATTGTGGCTAATTACCCAAACACGTAGAAACTTTATGCCTCTGAGGACTTTAATCTCAATTATTGGTTGAAATTGGCCAATGTATTCAGAGGTTTCAGAGGGAACTGACAGATACACACCTACATGCATGCAGAATTTAAGCATACAAATCCTTTTTTCTACATAAAGCAGCCTAACAACTGTTTAACTGCACAGACAAAAAAACCCAGATGCTGCTGTAATTAGATTTGCAGGAGACTACATCAGACCAGGTTAGTTATTTCATTCAACAGCTGAAATAAACGTCCAGCAAAGAGGGGATTTTTTTTTTTTCTCTTTACGTATTCTGGTTCATAAAATCTCATTGATTTTACCAGTCTTTGGAATCAGAGGTGTGAGAGAGAGCTTGCAAAACTTGGTCTCACATAAGTATGGGAATGGAGGTTGTTGAGTGTCTGACTCAGGTTCTGGTTTCCTCCCAGGAGGCCTGATCACTGCTTTTTTTTTGCAGGCAGTTGAGTGGACTGGTTAAAAAAGTGTATTAAAAATTGGGAGGCATCAATTACTGGCTTCTGCCAGTAAGTGACCTGGTAAAGTCACTTAGCTGTGCTCTGTAAAAGAGAGGTGGTCCTACCTCTCAATGTGCAAAAAGCTCTGTAAGCCTCTCATGCACAGCTAAATATTTTCCTCTATAATTTTTTTCTCTTTATTTGGTATTACACAAAAGCTAAATTTTGCATCTCGTGTTAGAAAAATAAAGGAACAAAAGAAAATGGAGGGTCTTTGCTTTTTCTGCTTGGGGCTTGCTACAGCAGGTGGTCTCCAAAAGGTTTCACATTCCTGGTGGTCTCGGAATAGGGCTGTAAAGTCAAACTTCTGGTCTCATTATAGGACTTTTTTTGCCTAACATAGGACTTGGCCTGGATCCCACTACTCACTCAACGCACTGTGACCCCGCTGGGCGAATTTCAGTAGCAATCATCCAATTTAATGGCTATGGGCTGTGTTTCTCAACCTTCATATTGCCTAATACAGGGATTTTCATGGGCTGGGAGCAAGCTCGTACAGAATTTGAAATCAATAAACAAAGCAGACTGCTGTTAATTAGTGTTAAAAAGAAGAGAGACCTCCCCACAGCCAGACATTTTGTTCATGAAATCCTCGTACTGCCAGTCTGAGCCTAACTGGGAATAGATGCCTGGCCCTGTAGAGGGACACAAGGCAGCTCCAGTCTGCAAAAGAAACTTGGGTGTGGGTGCAAAGCACATCCTCACAAAAGGATTTGTGGATATCAGTTTGGGATCACTCAGAGGGGGACCTTCAAAACAAAGGCAGTCCCATCACAAGCTTTCCCAGCATGGGTGTTGCCGGTGCTGCACGGATGCTGAGAGGACACAGTTTTGGTGCTTGGCACCACCCCACAGAGCTCCAGGAGAATGAAACGACACAGTGCCCTCAATTCCCACAGCTGGAGGCAGGCTGGGCAGCTGGTGCTGCTGGAGAGGCTGGGAGAGGCTCCAGGCAGCCCTGCAGTGAAGGTTATCACGTGGTGCTCTGGGCTGGTGGCACTGGGGGGACACACAGAGGAGACAGTAATGTTTTCTTTTGCCCAGATGTTATTACTGCTCTCAGCTTAACTGGTACACCCTGAGTGCCTGCTGCCAGACGTGTGCAGGGCTCGCACATCATGGGCTTGTTCTCCACAGCCCCTGGGTGCTGCTGGAACCAACATGTGATGGCTTCTGCAAGGAGGTGTGAGAAATGAACAGAGCGTTGCTAACCCTCTGCAAGCTGAGGATGGCTCTGCCTCTTCTGTCTGAAATTAAAACCAACTGGAAGCAGTCTTTTGTGGCTGTCTCCCCAAGGGTTCCTAGAGGGATGGCCATCACTCGTCTGCTCAGAGCTGCTGGCATCACACCTTATGTGGCATTTCTGCGGGGATGCCTTCCCCCAGACAGGTTTGTGGTGTTTCATTGGTGGCAGATACCTCACCAGATGATGCTGGTTTGGTGCTGGACAAACACATCCAGGGTACCCAATGTCCTCCTGCCCACTGGCCTTGAGCACAGCTACACAGGGCTCTTGGCAGAGGCAGCAGTTTCATGCACCTCCACGGCCAATCCTTTCACTGGGGAAAATCATGACCAGTGCTCAGAGCATCAGGTAGAAGCTGTGACCAGCTAAAACTGATTTGAGTAGGACTTTATCCCACACTTTCTGTGATGCGGTAGATTTGCTGTAGATACTGCAGTACTAACATAAACTTTAAGTGACCACATGTCTTATCTCAGGCTCTTTTACAACTTCAGTGCAGTCATCACATCTCCATATACTTCAGAATAGCTTCATCAGGATACAAAAAAAATAAATATATTCCTGTTGGTATGCATCATTTTGCTTTTAACTGTCAGTGTGAGTGAGAGAGTGAAGCCCCCAGACACACACACTCAGCAGTGACAAGTTCTTTTCCTCTCTGATATGATTTAGCCTTTTGGCTTATCAACACCTGACCTTTCCACAGGCTCCCAGCAAGAAAACCACCAAGAGACTTTTCTACTGTGAATAGCTTCTCATGCTGGCACTACACACAGCCAAGTGCTGCCAGACTGGGAAGGAGCACCAAGTCCCCCAGGGCTGGGGGTGCTGCTCAGTGGCTGGGTTATCTGACAGCTTACTGGGATGGAAAACGGAGAGGATTTGTTTCTTGGTGACCTCAACCAAGTCACTTTTATATCTTGTGCCTCTGTTTTACTATTTAAAAAGACAGATAACAATCAGGCTGTCCTTTGTAAATCACCCTGAAGTCTACTGATGAAAAGGCTTGGTAAGAGACAGATATTGGTATTAGCACACTCCTTGTCCTCTCTTGTCAGTCCATTCATCACCTCTTGCCTCCCAGCACCGCAGGCTTCACCCACATCAAAAGCCATTACTCACAGCAGCTCAGCTGCTCGGGTGCTGACACAAAGGGAGGCTACAGCAGCACCCTGCTGGGGTGTCTGTCCTTCTCCTGCTCTGGTGGCTCACGCTCCCTGAAGCTGGTACCAGCCCCGTGTGCAGCACTGCCCAGCTATCACCAGTGAAGCTGGGATGCTAACGGGGTCAGCCCTGTCTGCTGCTTGCTCAAGTGTGTTAGGGACAAAAACACATAGAGTCACAGAATGGTTTGTGTGGGAAGGGACCTTTCAAGGTCATCCAGTCCAACCCCCCTGCACTGAGCAGGGACATTTGCAACTAGAGCAGGTTGCTCCGAGTCCTGTCCAGCTTCTCCTGGAAAGGTTCCAGGGATGGGACACTGACCACCAATCTAGGCAACCTGGGTCAGTGTTTTACCACCCTCACTGTAAAACATTTCTTCCTTATACCTAGTCTAAATCTCCCCTCTTTTAGTTTAAAATCGCCACCCCTTGTCCTGTTGCAATAGGCCTTGCTAAAAAGTCTGTCCCCATCTTTCTTACAGGTCCCCTTTAAGGACTGGAAGGACACAATAAGGTCTCACCAGGCTGAACGACCCCAACTCTCTCAGTCTTTCTTCATAGGAGAGGTGCTCCAGCCCTCAAACAGTGAAGTCTTGGGGTCAGGGGAGTCTGCTCTGTCAGGAGAGGGCTGTGAAACACCCCAAAATATCACAAGAATTGACTTACCACCGAGTCAAGGAACCTAATGCAGCACTCGAGCTCGGGTCGAGTTTCACAGAACTGCCGAAAGAGAAGCCTTCCGATCGGCTGCTTTTCACATATGCTGCAGTAATCTCTCTCTAGAGGCAATAAAGAGAAGAAAAGAAGCATGAAAATGAGAAGAGCTTTGCCTTTTGGGTTGGTTAGGAGTTTAAAGCATTGCAAATGAGTGCAGAACCCAAATCAGAACTGCCACCTCCTCCCCACCACCACGTTTCAGGTATCCAAATCCAAATACAATAAATGGCTTTAAGACTCAAAGAAGAGGCTCAGTTTTATAGAGCTGATGTTGGTAAAAGTCCCACAAAAGCCATTCAGCTATTATGAAAAAAATAATTTCACATTTTTCTGTGGTGGAAACATATGCACTCTGCAAAGGCATCGCTCAGCCTGGTGGTAGTTGTGGGAATGTGGGGAGCAAATTACAAGTCCTTGAAATGTGAATCATACGTTAAAGGGTAGGAAAAGCTGGAGACCTTTCTGGATGCTTCCTAGATATGCATTAAAGTGCCCCTAATCTTTGGAAATGCTCAAACCACTCTCTACTGAACAATTATTGAAAACTATGTTTTTTCAAAGGTTTCAAAATTTCTGCATTAATGAATGGAGGGAGCATATGGCATCTAGCTGCTCTCAGTTTCACACAGCACTCCTTCACAGAACTGTATTTCCCCTTAAACACCGTGTTTAAATACCATTCCCAGATGCTGGTGCAGCCAGAACCATCACTCCCACTAAAGCAAAAGGGTCCTTCACCAATCACAGGGACCATCTGCAGGCAAACATGGGAGAAGGGCGGGCATCATTAACTGGCAAAGCACCAACACAAATGCTGAGGGCTTTGGATATTTTTCTGGTGAGAGCAGCAAATCCCCTCCAGCCTGTTTGGAGCAGCAGGACTTGCTTGAGACATGTTATTCCTCTAGAAGCACACACATGTCAAACAACATACTGTGTTTCCTTGAGCGCTCCTCTCACCACCCTCCTCGTTGCCATATGGCACTTGCTGTTATTATGGAAACAAGCGGCTTCTAAACACATAACATAGCACTGCAAACAGACATAGGAAACCCACACAAGTTGTCAATGCCTTGGTTACTTCTTTCTCAGGCCTGGAGTTGCTCCTGCAATGTCTTTTATTGCCCCTTTGCTTTGGACCCCTGCACCCTTCAGCTCTATCCACTCCAAGGACAACGTCTGCAGGCACGTGGCTGTGATGGAGCTCGCCTGTGCCATGGAGGAACCCAGCTGAAGGCTCACTCATTGCAGGTTGCACTCTGGGGACCATGTTCTGCAAAACCAGGACATCTCTCCTGAACCAAAAATGCTGTAGAAGATGTTGGACTTGCTGACCTGTAGTGGGTAGCAGGTGGGCAGGAGCACCCAAGGCTGCCTCTTGTAAGAGGAAGGAGGGTGCCTGCCCAATGCTGTGCCTGTGTGCAGCTATGGCTGTACTTCAGGAACTGGCCCCTGGAGCACCTACAGGACAGTTGCCAGGGGCTAGCTGGACTGTGCTTTTAATTCAGTACAACCCTGCTCCGGTCTGGTCTTCTGAAGCAGTCTGGAACAACATAACAGCACCATTTTGTGGCTGTCATTGCCAGTCCATTTTGGCTCAGGTTATCACTCCATCTATCCAGAAGATTGCAATGCTTTGATACCCTCTAGCACATAGAAATGGATTGAAATCACTATGTGGATCCCAAGTTGAGCTCCAATCTATCTAACTACCAGCAGCAAACCCATGGCATTATTTCTCTGAGCTGGAGCCCCCAGCATGGAACATCACGACACAGACATTTACGGGCTCGCTGGGATGCTGAGCAGCCTTGGGGTGTCCTTGCAAGTAGCACAAGCTTCTGCTGCTTGACCAAGTAGCTCTTTCAGTGAGAAGGTAATTGCTGAAGAGATGTGCAGACATGCACAACATTAGGGGAAGCAAAAGAGTTAGGAAAGAGCCTGAGTGAATCAAAACAGCAACTCACAATGCCTTAGAGGCTGGCACGAAGCCAGAGCCCAAGCAGCTCAGGTGAGCTCTCCTGGGAGGTCTGGAGGTTGAACTACATCTGTCTGACGTTGTTTTCTGCTACCTTGACTAACTAACTCTTCTGAGGGCATGAATAAAATATTCACCCTGAATATCAGGCGCACACAGCCTGTCTGATGGCAGGACTCAATCCCTCCAGGAGCCCAAACCCACAGCAAGCTTCCTCAGCTCAAACAAGCAGTGCAAAAAAAAGTGACTGTCTGATTTTGTAACAATAAAACACAGAGGAACAAATACATTATTCAGCTAGTTTGCCCTGTATCTCCTCTTGTACAGTGCTATTTGATGCATGGTGACAGTGCTTGTTGTACCAAACGCAGCCAGTTTATCAAAGTTGTTATGATATGGTGACACTCAGAGTAGCAGAGGATGCTCTCCTAACAAAAGGGCCAGTGATATCAGCTAAATATGCGTGCAAATTGCACATCCAATAGCTGCACTTTGCAGCACAGCAGGAAAAGAAAACAAGCAGCTAAACATTCTGACAAATGTGGATAAATGAAACATAAAGACATGAGCACAGACTTCCCCCTATGGTACATAACTTGGCCAAACACATGAGAAGGGTGACCCGTTCATAACGAGGAAAAAGGAAATACCAGAAATAATCTCTGAAAACACAAGAGCCAGAGCAGTTCCCTGGAGCCATCCACTCCTTGGTCATGTTTGTTTAAGTGCTGGATATACCAAGAGAGACAATAAATACATGATGCAACCGCTTTCATTCCTTGTAGGTGACACAAAATATTTTCTTAGGCCCTGATCTTGCCATTGGCAGCTGAAGGAGTCTGCTCTCAACTAATTCTTGGGACACATGGGCCCTGGAGTGGACCAAGAAGGAAAAACACCCCTCTCAGCTAAAGAATTAAAAAGGAGTGGATAGTTGTATTATAGTAAGGAAAGCAGAAGTGTTTTTAACTTTGAGACCTGTCTGGAACACCCTGAGCCGCTGCAGGAGGGGAGGGGATGGGGAACCAGGTGGGTACCCGTGGCCAGGGCCCCCCTTGGGCTGGGGCTAATCGCCGTGTTGCTCTCGGTCTGCCTGCCAGCAAAAATATCCATCCAGCTTCAAAAGTTTAAAAAATAGAAGGAATGATTTCCTGAGGAAATGGAAATGTTAAACACTTGGAAGTGAAACCATATGCTTGTGATGATGAAGTGTAACTAAAACAGCTCCGAGAGCGGTATCTTTGGTAGTCAGACCCTCCTGCTTCGGCACAAGCCTGGTTAACACCTGCAAAGTCACCCCAAACCAGGGTGAAAAGCTGGGTGGGTCAAAGCCTCAGGAAAGCTGTCACTTCTCACCAACTCCAAACTCCGTATTAGAAAATAACACTGGAAAATAATGTGCACATGCAAGTGGATTTTTTCTCTTCCTAACAGAGTAACAGCATGGATTAATATAGATAAAGGTGTCATATAAAATGCCATCCTCAACATTCATAATATAAATAAAGATAAATATAATTTATTCTAAAATCAACTGAATTATTTTTTCCCTTTAATTTGTAGTTTATGTATTGAAATACCACTTAAAGAGCACCCAGTACACAGGACGTACCAAAATAGTTAAAGCTGCATACAGGTAACACCACCACCAGTCAAAGCCAAAGGCCAAATTTGTTCCCCAACAGATACTCTGGTAAGGTTCTGAAAAAGATCTAAGCACATACCTAGGAAAAATAGTTCATACTGATCAAAACATGCCATTGATGAAGTGAAAAAACACAAAACAAGGTAATAATGAAAGCTGCTGATGATAAAATACCTGACTTTCAAGTAAGAGGGAAAGAAATCCTAATATTTTAATCAGATAAAAACCTCCCTGTGCCTTTTGAAGATTTTGTCATCTTAATTTCCCATATAAATACCTAGCATTTTTTTGCTGGCTCAAAATATCACTATAGCAATTTTGGAGAGAAACAGTGGTCTGCAGGGAGACCAGGTCCCCCCTCCTTTTTCACATTTGCAATATATCTGTGGGTTTGACAGGTTAGTGGTGAGCTACAAAACTGGGTGATGACCTTTGGCTGATAATCAGTCTTTTCTGATACTGTTCCATTCAATGTAAACTGCAGGTGTTTAAGTGAGACTGCTATGGAAAGTTGTACTTCTGTATTTGGGCAGAAGCCCTTGTTTTGAGTGGTTCCTAATCCAACACCTGCAATCAGTTGGTGAGGCTTCCTCCTATAGATGTTTGTGGGGACAGATGAGCTCAGTTTAATTTCACTTCTCAAGTCTACAAGACGTAGGAACATTTTTTCAGCATTTTGGTTATTGGTGTGGCCAATGATTGCACCTATGTACTATCTATTAATTAGTAATTTGGTTTCCAATATACTAGAGTTCCAAGAGAAGATATTTCAATGAAATGCCTGGGGAATTGCCAAGAAGAGATGCACCATGCTGCTGCATAGGAAAACTTGGATTTGGCATCTGGATCTCTGCACTTCTTGGCATTAAATCAGCCTGGTTTGAAACTGAGTAAGACCCAAATGCAATGTAATTTTTCTGCCCCAAACCAACCAAAAACCCAAACAAAAAAAGACCCCTCCTTAACACCTGTAAACCCTAAAGTCCATGTAGGAAGAATTAATTGTTCTTTTCCTGCTCATGCTCAGTGACTCAAGATGAGAATTCACCTTCCCTCCTGGTTTTTTTTCTTTAAGGTAAATCAAAATCTTTCAAACAGATGTTGTTCCAAGTCTGTGATTTGTCTTCTGCTCTCTTCTTCTAGCTTGCTTTACTCCAGAACAGCAAAAATCAACCAAACTCATGGAAGGAAGCATTCAAACATGAGAGAACCCTCAGTCCCTATGCTCAAGCTGGACAATCAGGAGCAGCATCAGAGCCAGGAGGGTCTAGCAGTCAGTTCACAAGACCGTTGCCACACCAAAAGTAAAACTTTCTTTTCCCAAGGAGCTGAGACCTGTCTAAGTGATTCCCATGAGCCCTGTGATGGATTGAAACTTCAGCTAGAGCTATCCCAAAATCACACACCTCCCTCCTCAAGCTCAGGGATGGATGATGCTAAAAGAGACCCGAACCACCCCAGCCCAAACCTAAACCCACACCTGGTTTTTTTGCCCATCTCTGCTTTCTGCACATAAGCTTTTTTAGAGGGGCACACAATGAAGAAGAGGACAAAAGCAGGAACTAAAAGCAAGATCAAAAAATATACAGCACAACTGAACCAGAATCTCACAGCCCATTGTACAGTGTGCACTTGTAACAATTTCTTTCTTTTTATCAAAAAAAAAGAAAACCAAAGCCTTTAAAGTTTACAGACTTGTTTTGTGTCCAGTCGGGGTACTAATGGAAAACAAATTGCTTCTTTAAGCACTGAATAACCCCATTTAGAGCTATATTAATATAAATACATTTTTCATTTAAAACCAGCAAGTCTAGCACTAGTGCTTATAATAATGTCTTGTAATTTACTGCTGCTCTTCTCCAGCCGAAACTGGAATTACCACTGTCTACATATAAACTTAATAAACAGTACGTACTAAACCCCCTAGTCTTTGAGGCTGATGAAAGTTGCTTCCTATCAAAGGATCCTTTGTGGGTGCCTTAAAAGGATTTAAATTGCTTTGATTGAATTATTAACAGTGTCTGTGTTGCTCTTGTGTTTCGGAATAATCTGGAAAGCTGGAACATTAGCTCTTGCATTCTACAAAAGATGGTTTTCCATCTCAAATAAATATGCTTCCATACAAAAGATAATCCTCGTGTACAAAAGCAAGATCCCAAGATTGCTCATGTTAACACTTCTGCAGTCCCAATTATTATCTCCTGATTTTTTGAAGGCTTTCAGTTGTGGAGAAGTCACGTCCAGTCAGAACTTCATAAACTTTGCTAGGAACCCATGTACTCGCAACAAAAAAAATATCCAGTTTATTTCTTTGAGAAACTGAAAACATGGGCCCATTTCTGATGAAGAAACATGGATATTGCTGTTTAAACTATATAACTTGGCCAGTTACATGTACAGTGAGGTACTGAGGGATCTCCTTTTCTTGGTGACTACTTGGAAATGTTGTAAGAATGGGAGGAAGCAACAGAAGGGAGGTTTCTTGCCCTTTTTGTCTGTTTTTTGTTGTTTGTTTGCTTATTTGTTGATTTTTTTTTTCCTGAGTGGGTTTGGTTTTTTATTGGGGTTTTTGTTGGTTTTTTTTAACATGCAGCCTGTTGTTGAGATGCTGAGGAGTCTCCATTTGCCCTGTCCCCATCAACGCATTTAAAAAGTCAAGCAAGCCAGATGGTTAGAGAACACAAGACAGGAATAGAAATGCCTCATTTCAGTTCATTCAAAACTTCCCAGGAACCGTGGCAGTAACTCAGGTTATAAAAGCCTAATACAAGCACCTGGGCTCCCGTGGGAGTTCAGTTACCAGTACAACTAATATCCTACGTCCTGCAGAACATTAGTGGTGTATTTAGAAAGGGGGCTAACAGCACTGCCCTACCTCAGTGGCCAGAATAAGTACATTAAAGTGGGTGAGCCCAGAGTGCTACTGGATAGCCCTGTGGCTCCTCACCACTTACTTGCAAGGCAAACTCCCGAAGCGGAAATTTAGTCCAAGAGAGCACAGCAGAGTCTTTTCATACATTAACCACTATACTGCTCCATAACTTCACCTGGCACTTCACAGAGATTAAAAACGAGGACCTAGCCCCTGTCTCGGGGAGTGTTTGTCTTGGCAGAGCTGGACCTGCGCAGGTGCAGGACACAAACTCTGAAGCCAAGGGCTGTGATCAAGTTCTCTTGCTGGTGGCAAGAGCACACTCCCTCTAACAATAAATATTTCATCTGCTCTCTTTATTTTTAATAAAATATGGAAATTTCTCCAATTTATGACAGGGTAATGGCTTGATAGATTCCTTATTTTAAACAGCAGCTGTAGGTCTGCAGGTAAAACCAGCATTTCACTGCTATAGAAAGCTCTAGACCTTACATATGAAGCCCTGGGGAAGAACACATCTTTTGACCTTGGTTGATTTTTTTCCCCTTGAATTCAAAATTTTAATTTAATTTCCCCTTTGAATTTCAAGCCCCGTCCCTGAAAATTTTTAAGGCCAGGCTGGATGGGGCTCTGAGTAACCTGATCTAGTGGGAGGCGTCCCTGCACAGATTTTCTACCAAAAAACCTGGAGACCCTCATCTATGCTGTTACAGAAAGCACTGCTTTGGCACTGGCTATCCACGTTTAATTAATTAAAAATACAAATGCAATCAAGCTTACTCGAGACAATGGAATTACTCCAAACTGGTTTTAAGTTCTGCCAACTTAATTTTCTCTGCTCGTCAGCTGTCTTTCTTAAAACAAACAAAATTTAATCCCCTGGTCATTGAGCATCTAATGTAATTATTCAGATGCAGGCAGTGTTTGGTTTGTATAACTTTCCTTATTTCCACTCTTTTCATGGTATTGGGCTACGGGGATGAACTCCACACATCACAGCAGCATTACACTGAAGATGGAAACAGTCCAGACCTTAGAGTTGCACAAACACGGAAAAAATGTTTGGAGAATATTGTGACAAATTCACAGTTAAATACACTTTGGTGATATATATGGATCTTCTCATTTGTTTTTTGAAATGAGCTGCGTTGAAGCTTTGCTCATGGAATTTTATTTGAAAGTCAAATCCCACAAACAGTTGCATAAATATGTTTGCACGAGTACTTGAACCAGAACGTGTATGTGGCTTTGTTGATTTTGGACAAAGATCTTGGCAGGAGGGATAACAACCCACCCACCCCTTTTTGTAGCAGCAGCAGGAGGATCAAATGAGATCCTGTGAGCTCTATATAGTCACCACATAGAAAAACATGAGTAGGGTCCAGAGCCTGGGGAGGGACCCTCAGCTGTCTCAGGGGGGACATTTGGTCACCCAGCCTTGTGCCAAGAGCACAGTCAGATGACAAAGAGTGAATGCTCAGCCCTGGGACTAGGTTGTTTGCCAGTGCAAGACAAATTCTCATCCTAACAAAATCAGAGTTTCTCTGCTGAGTTATTCCAGTCCTCCCCCAACACTTCTGGTATCTTCTAAAAGTTCCTCATTCAGGCAACTGCATCCTGACCAAGCCCCGAGTTCAAGAGCAGAGTGTGGATACTGCAGGGTCAAGAGCAGGCTTGGCTTGAGAAGCTGGAGCTTGCCATTAATGTTTGAGCCTCTTTAAATCATAGAAGCAAAAATATATATTGTTGCATGAAGTACAGGGTGCGGGGAAAGATGACAAATAATGGTTAGAAATAATGAAGGTAATCTTCAAGGCTGCTGAAATGGATGGAAAGATTCGCATCAGTTCCAGCGGGTCTCTGATCAAGCCTAGTTTTCCCACGTCTGTCAAGCACAATTTACATGAGTAAACCACTCAGCTCCACAGTCAACATCAGCATGACAGTGGAAATGCAGGCACCATGATTAATCGCCAGGAAATCTGGATTGTGAATGTGCAACAGAAATATTTTTAAATCTTTTTTTAACTGAAATCGTTAGGTAACGTGTTTTTAAACACATCTTTTCTTTTGCATTTGGCTACCAGTTAGAACAACAGTGCAAAGAAAGGGAACAAAAAGGCAAAAAAGAGCAGGGAGACAGACTGACTGAGTGACAGACAGACAGATTGACTGGTATGTTACACTTCAAGTTAAATAATTCAAATGACTAGCTGGTTACCAGTCCCATAAATTACACTTGAAAAAGACATTTCCCTGGATCAATGCTTTTGATGAAGTTTCCTGAGCACTGTGTTTTAACTGTTGTCTTCATCCCTGGTCACATTCAGGGCATGGTGGACTTCCAAGCTACTTCACACTGATCACAGAAGATGCACCATCACCAACATTTCCCAGCCCTTGAATGCAGTATTTGTTCTGCAGCCCCAGAAAAAGGGCTGCCCACACCATAACCGTGACCACCACCCTGACTAGAAAAGGAGTTTGTCCAACAATGTCTCTGCAGCAAGGACAGAGCAATGGAAAATATCCCTCAAAGAAATATGAAAGCTCATCTCCGAAGTGCCTTGGGAAATTTGGGGAACAAACACTTGGTTGTTCTCATTTTGTTCTGATTTGGGTTGGGATGACAGAACTGGATGATTCCTCCCCAAAGAAGGTAGCCACTGAGATTTTTTTTCATTCGGGACTTTTATGTCCAGTCTTAAAAGATTTCAACTGAAATACCAGTCTTATTTTCTGTCTAGTGCTGTTATTTAGACTCCTGCCTGGTGATATTCTGAGTAATACGTGCTGAAAGAAAATTTCAGTAAAAGTTGTAATTTGAATGTTTAAGGTTATGAAATCTACAGAACTGTTGCTGTTGTACATAGCACAAAATAAACATCTGGATTCCAGGAAACTAAAGGACACATCTTGTGAATCGCTTTCTTAAGACGAAAGGACTCCTGCAAAACTACTCTTGGACTTCTCAACTAGGAACCAAAGCTGCTGTCAAGACTAAGCCTCTAGCAGGTCAACAAACCAGCAGAATGCACCCAGCCACCAGCACAGGCTCTCTGCAGATGCATATTTAAGCAGCATACGTCGCTGACAGGCACATAATAAAACTATTCACAGGGATTACTAGCTCTGCGTGCCACTCAATAGTCACTGCAAGTTCTAAACATCTCAGCCATTTTAGCAGCGACTCCCTTAATAAAATACTAGATGATCTTAGTTGTTACTTCATTGCTAAACTTACTTTTTTTTTTTTCTTTTTGATTTTTCTCCTGATGTTTTGAAACCTCAAACTTCAAGTACAATAAACTCCACAGTCTTACACTGGTAAGTTGTTTTTCTAAGTGTTTGTCAATCCCAGTCTTTAAAAAAAATTGCAAAGTAAGCTCTACTTAAATAATCAAAGATACAATAATACACTGAAAAGAAACAATCGATCCTTAACAAGTTTAAGGGTTATCACTGACCTATGACAACAGTGCTAAATTACCACTTAACTGGGTCTTTTGCCCAAGTACAAGTGGTCTGCTTGTAATAATATAGGATATAATATAATATAGGCACTGAGTTAGACTTGGTATATATTCCCAGGCTGATGTGACTGTCTGCCTAGTGACAGCCCCCTCTGAGTGGGAGTGAGTAAAATTGCTCCGAATAGTGGAAAAGAGATTTTAAAGTCATTTAGAAACTCCAAATGCACTAAAAGAAACTTGTGCAGGAGGGGGATTGCCAACAGAAAGCACTTTTTTCTCTTCCTTGACAGAAGTCTGCACTACCAAGGATCTCTTCATACCAAATTACACGGATGTTGAGAGCGTGGCAGCTGTGTCCAGACACAAGAACCACGAACAGTCTTACTCAGGTCTACAAAATAAAACTGCAATTTTAAAGAGAACTTCCTCTTCATTCTTATGAAACTGGGTTATCATAGGGAAACAAAGTGAGAACTTTCATAATCTTAAAGTTTATTCTAATATTTGTAATTTTTTTCTGTTTATCTCTCTTAATTTTTTGTCATTTCTTGGTTAGTTTCACACTAATATGAATAATGTCTTATGTTTATGAAGTGTTTTATCCTCATAACATTATGCTTCCTAAATTTCAACACATAACCACAAATGTTCAGCAATACAAAATAATGGTGTTCAAATCTACAAATCAAGAAGCCCAGACTATCAACTCCAAAGCTATTGAAAGAATTTCAGTGGATGGAAGACAAAAATACAAGACTTCAACAACAAGAACTTCAATGAGGGTTGCCTACCTCATAATAAGTGCTGTGGTACTTAGATGCTGAAAATATATTGAGACATTTTACTTCTCACTTGGAAGAAGATACTTCAACATCCCTTTGTACCACATGTTAGATCCAAAGAAATACATAAACAACTGAGATCCTAATGCACATCTGAAGTGTTCTCCAGAACCCTTCCAGCCAAGTGCTGACCCACTCAGACATTGCTTCACTCAAGGGTATTAACAGGATGTCTGCACACACCGCTTGGGAAAATAAGTGGAATATTTAAAAAATCTACTAAAATCTAACCCAGTTATCTCATAAACTTCTATACCATATCAACACATGGCAACAAATAGCATTGGTATAGTAAGAGCAGCATCACAATTAGATGTGACTAGTCTTTTGAAAAACCTGTTCCCAAGTTATCCTGGTCAAAATCATACAGGGAGGTGGGGTGGACCCGGCTAGAAATAACCACGGGCTTATCTCCAACTGTGGGAACCCTGCAAGAGCTCAGACTGCCTTTTATCAGCTGGGTGACACTTCTCTCTGTGTGAAGCATCAGCTCTGTGTCCATAAATGTGAAATGATGCTCAAAGATAAAGTGCTCTTAGGACCCTTTTCCTGGGGAAAAGGATCACTTATGGGGCAGCCACTTAGATTCTGTCTGCCCTTTCAATTCTGCTGCTGAAAAGAGGAGCCTCTTGTGCTTGTACCTTCTCACTGACCCCCAGAATGGGTAAGATAAATGCTGTATATGGCTTTTTGGTGTCTGGATGTTTAGAGCAAGCTGTTGCTTCACCAGCAACACTCTGTGGTCCATCTGCATTGCTAGACTGCTCCTATTACTTCATTAATGAGGGCGACAGTTGCTGGGAAGAGTTTACAAAATATGAAAAAAAAAGAAAGTCAAGACTGCCGTGTGAAATGATATCCTCAGGGATATGGAGATTCTCACCAAGTACATTGAGCTAGGATGGAAGAGAACCATCAGCTAAGAATTAACGTCCACATTTCCAGGACTGAGGTGCACTGTCTTCTCAGTCCTCAAGCGAGCCCAGGAATTGCACAGAAGATAGGGATTTCCTCTTCAGCAGACACATAAAATGTACTTCTATGAAAGGAAAAAAGAAAAAGGGGATGGAAAAGAAGAGCCACATGGCTGATCTGAAAGGAAAGCATGTTTGCAACGACACTGAAACATTAGAGACATTGTTCGAGTGCAGTTCATCCTTGCAAAAATATTATCCTCGTCGTGATGCCAAGGTCGGGGAAAGTATGGGCTACTTGCCATGGAAGTGCCGGGTATTTAGGCTAGACCTGTCATGGGGCTTATTTGCTCTCTGCGCCCAACATTTCAGACACACTCAAGTGTACTGTTCATGTCTTGGCAGGAACTTCTCATTCATGCATTTTCTCCTGGTCCCCTTTGAGGAGTCTTCCTCCTCCGACATTGCAGTGGTTGAAATTTCATTGCTTGCTGAGAAAACCAACACTGATTAATTTCATCCTACTTGCATGGAAGAGGTAAAGTATGCAGGTCTCTAGCCAGAGACAAGGAAATCCCTGCTGCTTAAATGCCACATGGAATAAGCAGCCCATGGTTGAGGCCACTGGACTTCAACAGTCTTCATTCCACCCGCAGGAAAGAAGCAATTAACCGTAGCAGTATGGGAGGCAAACAGGAAGCAATGCAACACACTCTCTTTTGATTAAAGACTATTTTATAAGACATTAACACTCTACAAAGAAGAACTCAGATGTAATGTTACATTGCGACACCCCAAATCATTGGGGGAACATGATTGAGGGTGCAAAGTTAAGCCTCAAAACCAAGGAATAACCTACATTAAAGTTGCCCGTGTAGCCTGAACGCCATTCTGCACCACCCGTGCGTTCTGGTACAGCCTTTAATTACATCACTGCAAACTGCTTTTCCCACAGGACCTTCACCTCATTCCACGCACAGAACGGACAGTGCTTACTTAATGAGCAGCTATTCAGGATTTCGTTTTCTCCTCTGGTTCAATATGAGGCCCTGGACTTTATTTACTGCACACCAGTCAGGCCTGCTCTGAAGACAGAGTGATTCATTTCCCCATGGACCTTTCTGTGGCATTCTCCCCTGTAGCTTTTGAATACTTCACACATATTCATGGATCTATTTTCACACCACCTCTGGGAGACGAAGAGGATGGTATGAGACCAGTTTTACAGATGGGATATATAAACATATATCCCCTGATTGGTGCAACTTGAATTTTGGTTTATTTAACTTTATAAGCTATTCTCTCAAATGGAAGCTGATCTTCCATTTGCTTCAGCTGCAGATGTTAGTAGTGAGACTCAAA